>APFE030377238.1:0-14407 GCA_000404065.3 Pinus taeda | reverse complement strand
CACACGGTATACCTGCCGAAAATAGCTTGTATATTAACTTGGATTGAAATAATAAGCCAAGTCAATTGACCAAGTTCAAAAGAAGCATAGGACACATGACTAACCAAGTATTAGTTTCTAGTTTGACCATACATTGCTAGTCTTCGGCTCAGTTGCTTCTTAGACTGGAACTTCATTAGTCCAGTCAATAAATCCAACGAGAAGCGTAACTGTATCTACCTAGTCAAGAGGCGAAATTGTTTCCACAACAGGGCTCTCTCTATGAACTGACGCTCTATAACAGCTAGGGACAAGCATTCAGCCCGCCATTGCAAGACACCCAGACATCCAACAACATACAAAACACACAACCAGTCTGCCCACCTGTTCGCACAAGACATTAATAAAGGTCTTCATTATCAGTTAAAGCTTAACAAATCTATATATTGTGTTAAATCCAACTATTTCAATTTTTAGTTAACCTTTTTTTTCGGTTAAAGCTGAACAAATTTATATATCGTGTAAAATACAACAACGATTGGAACAATATTTAATCTGTACCATTTCCCTTTTTAACAAACACATATGGCATGCAAAATTTAAATACAATCGGAACAATATTTTCTTTGACATTTTGTTTTCTCTCGAACTATATCAACCACATTGTGTAATAGACAAAAAACAATAATTCATCCAATGCATCTTGTTGCAAAATGTAATCCATGCACGGGAAGGCTTTTGTATTTCTAAGATAAACAACCAAATTAATTATCGGTGTGGCGCTAGGCATAGGCATGTTCACCATGGCATAATCAGACGAGTTGAAATTGCATGCTATGGACCAGATCGAGGGGTCGGTTCTATATATTGGATCACTTGCCCTTTAACTTTCCAACGGGAAAAGTTTCTGGCTTGGAAGCTCTATTCGTTTTTCGTTTGATCTTATTCAGCTATGATGTAAGTCCTTAATTTCTTTAACGTAGGTATTATGAACTAAATTGATTTTTCTAGGCGAGGATACTAGATATTGGATTGACGAGCTTGTTCAACTGCAGACTAATGGCTTTGTTACACAACATTGCGCTAACTTCATTGAAGAAATTACTATGGATGGTTGCTCAAGGTTAAGGATATGGTGGCTGGCAATCTGGCCATGCCATCATAGATGTGGTTCACTATTTATCGGGAAAAATAAAATTCACTACACTATTTGTAGATGTGGTTCACTATTTATCAGGAAAAATAAAATTCACTACACTATTTATGGATTGAATGCTAATTTGTGGTTAAATAAATTGACCTAATCCTTAAAACTTGATAAAAACCAATTTCTATTTATATAAATATTGGAAATAGAAAAAGATTATATATATATATATAACGTCATCACTCTCACTTCTAATTTTAATAAATAATCTGAAAATCAATTTTAGTCAAATGCATCTAAATGAAAGAACTATGGTTTTCTAATACTACAATAAATATCATGGAATAAATTCTTAACCCAAGTTAAATTAATCTACTTTTTGCTAAAATGAAAATAAGAAAAACGATGGGTGGGTTCGGTTCGATAAAGTCAATGTAAAAAATAAGTACCGGAAGGAAGCTATTTCTGTGCATTTGCATAAAACTAAGAAAACTTTAATTACTTACTTTAACTAATTGATTCGTAGATCCATCCTCCTCATGCTCAGCTACAAGCTTTTCGTTTTCTTGAACAACTAAAGTTTGGTCATGGGTTGTTGGCTATATATAGTACATAGTACACTGAAACCGAAAGTTTGGTCATGGTTGTTGGCCGTATATAGTACATTAATCTCCAGCAACTGAACGTCCCTCTGCATGATCTCCATACATATATGCAAATTGTGGGAGCTGGTCCTTTGAAAGCAACCAAAGAAAATAAATTGCATAAATCAATTACTTGTAAATCCAAACAATAAAAAGTAAGAATTAAGATAAAGATGTGCATATTAAGTTTTCAGGAAAAAGAACGAAAGAAAGAAAGTGTAATTCAATTTGATGGGCAACTAATTTTTTCAGGAAAAAAGAAAGAAAGTGAGGGTCATTCAATTTTAAAGAAAAGAAAAATAACAATAATGAGATATTCTATAATAAATAAAACTTTTAAAATAAAAAATGAATTAACCTGATACATTTACAAAATTTTAAAATAACTTCATGTTGTTGGTTTATTTTGTTAAAAAAATATTAATTACTTTCAGTGTAAAATCAATTACCTAATCAGTATAACATTCTACGAATTGGTGTCTGCTTTTCTCTGACCTGTCAAACCCCAAAATATTTAATTCACTGGAAAATTGAAATTAACATATAACACCCATGCCATTAAACGAAACATTCCTCTTATTTGCTGCGAAATAGGCGTGCTTCCTTTAAACCAAAATTGGAAGCAATGTAAATTTGGTACTCGAAATGAATTGATAACCTGTCACACCAACCTTGTTACGACGCACATTCCCTATCCCACAAGGCGATGAAAACGTAGGGCGCACTGGTCGATCGCTTCTTGTAAATCGAAGCGAAAACAAAAACCATTAAATAAATCCTCCACTGTTTAATTCAATTGAATCGCAAAACCATCAAGTAAATCCTCTACAGTTCAATTGAATTGCAAAAGCATCGAATAAATCCTTTGAACTTTAATTGAATTGCAAAGCATCAAATAAATCCTCTGTTTAATTGAATTGCAAAACCATGTGCCAAATTGATCATCAAAACCATCCACGCATTTGTCGAAATCAACCACCCATTTGCCAAATCAAAGGCAGATTACAAAAGGCATGTAATATAAATCAAAACATAAATTGAATTTCAAATCCTTCTGCTCTGACACCACGCAGCCTAATGATGATATTACGTGCCCAACTCTACGGTGACCTTTGGCGTCTGTTTCTGCCTCTCAGGGCTTACATTTAACAAATAACTACAATCTTAAAAGACTAAATATAGATTACAGCAAAAGCAACAAAGAAAAAGTGAGTACACAACATCATGAAGGGTTAGCGAGCATTGTGACAGAAGCGCTTGGTATGTACACAGCTGCTGCCCCATTGGGTCCAGGTCGTTGGCTCTTTTGTGCCATTCAATTATCGTGAATTCCTTCCTTGCACCTTGAAATGTAATGTATGGCTTTGTTGCAGGAATCAACCCGTACACTCTAATGCCTTTGGTCTTTCCTGTTTGCCTATTTTCCAGTTCCATGTTCACCCTTCCTTGAAAGCTCAAGCTTATGTGAAGTTTTCACCTACGTACGAGACAAAGCATGTTAGCCATCTGGAGCCTATTCCGTGAAGTGAGTTGCCAAGCCAACCCTAATGAGTGACAGGTGTTAGATTTAGGGTGTTGGATAAAATTTTTGTTTGACCAAATGTTTTTTTAAAACATTGGGTAAATAGATCAGTCCACCCAAATTAATATGATACTCCAAAAACTTTGGTTAAAGGTCAAACTTCGCTTAAAAGCAAGCTCGACGTTGGCAATAAGACCCCAAAGCTGAATGGCCAATGAAAACCATCGAAAAATATTTAAATGATTTTAAAAATTCACTTTTTTGCGTAAAACTTTGGTTAAAGTATTGAATAGCAGTTGATATTTAAAGGTCAAACGAAATTAATTCGTTCAAAGTGATATGGATCCTATATACCTACGTTCGGCAGTTAAAATAGATGATCGAGAGCAGTTCTCACGTATATACAGTGTTGTATAAGATTGGACCATAAAATTTGGAGTAGGTTTTAGTTGTTTTTTATATTCTCGAAATATGAATTTTGTTCTTATTTTCAAAATAAGATGATCCACAGCAGTTTTCAGGTATATATAGTTGTGTATAAAATTGCATCATAAAATTTGGAGGCAGAGGAATTGCTAGGACGGTCAAAAGTAGCAGGAATTCAAGTAAAACAATTTCAATAAATCTAGTAGAAGTAGTGTTTGAATCACGTTTTTTATAGTGAAAATAGATCCAAGTAAAACAATTTCAATAAATCTCATAGACTTAGTGTTTGAATCATGTTTTTGATGGTGAAAATAGATTCAGCACGATCAAAAATTTCTAGACCACTTAAAATTATGAAATTTAACAGTTTTTACTTGGATTTACAAAATTCCTGAATTTTTTTCAAAATATTACTAGAATTTCCATAACTTTTCTAACAAACAAACATAATTATTACACTGCAGCATAAAATTTGTGTAGATCAAACCTGTCCAATTAATTTATAGATTACATTCTCGAAGCTAAAAAAAAAATCATACCGCCCCACTTAATCCATAAATCACATTATCGAAAATAAAAATATGTTAATACTCAATCAATGTGACAGTTGTGAATTGTACTCAATCCAGTGTATGAGTAAAACCTTGTTATTCTTTATTATTAGAGACAATATGCAGACTTAACGTAGTTTTTCTTGCATTGGTTAAAACTTCCACTTCTACCTAAAGACAGAGTCTGTTCGCGCCCGGCAAAGAGCATTTATTTTGATAAATGGCCATTGACCCGAGCAAGTTAGATTACTGTGTACTGAAATTGTGTTCGTTTTCTTAGCTTGAACGCCGGAGATATATGGCAACTAATGATTAACAACATACGCTCCCACCACCAAATGGATAGTGATAAGGGAACCTTTATTGTGGCACCAAGTCTCACACCGATCTGTGCGGCAGTTCTCTTTCTTTCTATAAATGGGCATTGACTGAGCAATTTAGCTTGGTGTGTACTGAAATTGCATCCGTTTTCTTAGCTAGAACCTCGGGATATATACGGGACAAACAGGAAAAAATTGTAAACATTAAATAATTTAGAGTCAAAAGTTTTTCAAAAACTTCAACAATAAAATTTATTTAAAAATTAATAAAAATTAAGTGGCAAATTTGTTGTAACAGCTCTTTTGGTTAAAAGTACATGTAATAAAAGCTAATCTTACTGCCTATGGAGGTGGGTGGCAAATTTGTTGTAATAGCTCTTGGTTAAAAGCTTACGTAATAAAAGCTAATCTTACCGCGTATGGAAGTGGGTGGCAAACTTGTTGTAACCGTTGTTGATTAAAAGTTCACGTAATAAAAGTTAATAAAGGAAAAATAAGACCACGTTAAGGGACACTTATTCTAAGCTTAATATTGGGCAATGATATCCTAGTGGGCATCAATGGTTGTGTTTATGGCTAAGGGAAATTGGCGAAGGCAATGACTAAGGCATTAAAAAGGGAAAAAATGTATTTTGGAACATTAATTTATGAAAAGAAAGGAAATTAGGAGAAAAAAAAGGTGAAAGGTCACAAGTTGCATGTGAGGAGGTGAGGAGGAAATTGAAGGAAAATAATGGAAAATGAAGAAAATAGAGGTTTCATTGATAAAAAGATTTCTGTGAATCAGTTTGTAACATTTTTTAGTCCAGTGTTGGATCTCTCTCATTATTTTCTCTCTTTCATACTCTTGGACAATCAGAGTTTTGTTTGAGAGTTCTAGATTTGGAGCAAGGAAGGGAAAAACAAGCAAAGGAAAGACAAGGAAAAGAAATAAAAGAAAATAGCAAGCAAGGAAGAACGAGATCAAACAGCTTTAGTAGGAATACTTGTAGGCAGGGTAGGAATTTGAAATTTGAATCACCCGTCAAATTTGACAATTTAAACAACTTTAGCAACCATTTAAGTCATTTTAACAAAGAATGTTGATGGTTATGAAAAACAATTGCATGTATTTGACAGGCAAATCACCCCTTGACGGGCAATTTGCCCATCAAATTCCATCCCTACTTGTAGATAACATATTGCATGTGTGATTTCCTAACTAGATTTGACATGCATGTCTTTGCATGTTAGTATTTGGTTTTGTGGTTGTTGGTGGCATGGTATTGCTAGGTTATGACAGTGGTTTTCAGCCTTGCCTTGCTTTTTTCCAGATAGCCATGGGGTGATGGGATTGTTTCTCGGTTTTGAGCTTTGGAATTGTCGGATGGTTTCGGAATCCAGGGCAAAGGTGGTCTCAGGAAAACTCCCAAAGGCTTAGGAATCCCTTAACTGATTTTGGTGGGATACATGGTAAAACCTGAGGGTGGATTCTCGGTTTAGGGCCTAGTGCTCTGTTGTGGATTGCACTAAAGCCTTAGAGACAAGGACACAAAAAATTCCTCAAGGATATTGATGGAGTCCATAGGCATTCCAAACTCAGTTTGGTTTTCTGATTTCGGTGTCAGTTTTGGTGAGATCAAAGTTCAGGGGTGGAAGTGGTTTAACCTATAGATTCCTTTGGTTGTTTTTGGATTGGTTTATACATGAGAGCACACATTCATGCTTGGAATAGGGCACGGGGGGTGATCAACTGAAAGAAATATTTGTTCAGCTATGTCTATGGTCAAGTGGTACATGGAAGTCTTGAACCTAATCTCTCTTGCTTATGTCTAATAAAATCTTAATTCTCTTGCTTTGGTACTTGTTGTTATGTGGCCTTAATGGTTGTTATCTCATTGTTATTTACATGGTTTAATGTTGGTTATAATCATGGTTATATCACTGGTTATAGTCATAGTTATTTCATGTATTTACTTGTAAGTGAAAGGATAATGGATGCAAGACCTAATTGATGCCAAAAGGGTTAAGGGAAGAGGGTGTTGATCCTTTTTGTCAAGCCTCATATGAGTTATCGATCATTTATGCTTTGTCTTTTATTCATATCCTATAGGTTGCATTGCTATCAAGTGTTTGAAAAAATGTCAGTCTCAGTTTGGGATGGTCAAGCCTAGTCCTTGAGCCAGTTTTTGGCTTGCAAGTCTTGTTGTCATGTAAATTATGGATTCTTAAAGCTACAATGGTTTATGGGCAGTGACCTGGATTTTAGGCTTGAAAAGTGGCACAAATCCTAGAGTCGCAGGCACAAGATTGAGGAGAAAATTCCCCATACACACCCATTCCTTGTTGTGGGAGCATCTGGAGTTTCCCAGATGAACCCTTGTCTATATCAAGGGAGCGTCCAGGGGTATGATGCACAAACAATTTAGTGAGACCCAGGGACTGGTCATGGGAATGATTGGGAAGGCTTCTGGGAGTCCTGTAGTAGGTACAGAAGGTCTGTGTTGTGGGTTTATGTCAATTCCACTTCCGTAAGATCACCTAAGAGGTTGAGTCTTGTCATAGTAGCCCATCATCTCATGTCTACCCTCGCTAAGCTGGTGAAAGTGGATAGATATGATGGGAGGCATAGTTACAGGGTGGTATTAGAGCAGGTTGCACTCTCTATGGAAAAAGTCTAATGTTGTTAAGGTCATGTCGTCATGCATGGGATTAGGGTATATTGTTGGTATAGTCATGCATGATGTTATGTGTTAGTAGTGTTACATATCCATATATACTTATGTTTATACATGTACGTGCTAATGTGGACTGATATTGGAGATGAAATAAGGCTCCCCTGAAAAACAATAAGATATGGATTTTATTTTGGTATCTATTTGGTTTTTCTAACATGATATACTTGCAAGAAGAAGATAATCAAGGATGACATGAAAAATGGTAAACTATAGCTCCCGTGACTCTCCTTACAGATTAGTTGGGTAGTAAGGAGATGAGCATTCTCCTGGTATGGCAGATACATTGAGGAGCTTGAGGGTTGAAATAAAAATTTGCAAGGCAAATAATGATAGGTTGGTTGAGGCTTAGGAAAGACTTATAAGGGCGCAAGAAAAACATATAGAGGTTAATGCAGCTATCCTTCAGATCTTGTCAGAGTTCACAGAAACAGGGACAGATGAGGATCAGTCATGAGTGGGAAGAAAATACCAATGGAGCCTATGGTAGTAGGTCTCGTTCTGGAGACAGGATGGATAGAGGGGAGACAATTTTAAGTAGCATATCATTAGACATGCTTGACAGGAGGGCTGGTATGTATGGCTATCATTATGGTTCCTCTTCTAGGAGACATTACAGTAGTCATCACCATCATCATCCTTATAGGGAATGTGAGTACTTGCCTGAGAAGTTTAAGAAAGAAAAGTTGCTTGCATTTGATGGAGAGATGAAGAAGTCATAAGATGTTGAGGCATGGTTGCTTGGGTTGAAGAAATTATTCAGATTTCATATATATAGAGAGAACATGAAAGAAAATATAGCCACTTTCAGTCTTAAAGGGAAAGAAGATATCTGGTGGGAGGATGTGAAGAATGTTAAATGTATTTAGGAGGGTGACTTGACTTGGAATGAGTTTGAGAGGCTCTTCAAGAAGAAGTATTTGTCAGAAAGGTATTGTGATGACAGAGTTAAGGAGTTTTATGAGTTGCAGATGGGTTCCATGATAGATGATGAGCATACTCAGAGGTTCTTGGAGTTTTTGAGATATGTGCCTTACCTCAAGGAGGATAAGGCCAAGGTTCAGAGATTCTTCAGTGGACTGCCATTAGTGTATAAATACCGAACTGAGTTCGATGAGACTAGATTGTTGGAGGATGTCATATTAAATCTAAAACATTGTTATGAGTAGTAGAAGTGCAAGGTTGAACCTAAGTGTGACTTGAAAGGAAATGAGAAAGTTAAAGGAAAATTTCCACCAAAGTGGGGAAGACCTCAAGATGTAGATGAGAAATAAAATGTGGTCCCTTACAATAAGTTCAATAAAGTTGAGAAGGGACATGGATATAAGCAGACTAGAGGTGATGGGAGAGCATCATTTCTGTGTTTAATATGTGGCAAGGATCACCGTAAGAGGGATTGTCCACAGTATCATGGTAGTAGACCTTAGATATATAGTGATAAGGAGGTGCATATAGTTGGGGATGTTGGTCATAGAATTCCTTGGATATTTTTAGTTGTGGAAAACAAGAAGGCAGATCATCAAGAATCTCTCATTGAGATGGACGGTAAGCTTTATGATCAAGTTGTTTCTGTTTTGATTGATCTTGGATCTAATTATAGTTATATTAATCCTGACCTGGTGGATAATTGTGGTTTGAGAAAATAAGTGCATGTAGAATCTTGGTTGGTACAGTTGGCTACAGGTACAAAGAAGAGAGTTCACCATTGAAAAGGAGTTTATGCATTTGAGTTAAATGGTATGCTTACAACAACACATTTCAATGTACTACCATTGGGATCATATAACATGATTTTAGGTATGGATTAGTTTTACCTTCATAGGACCAAAGTGGATTTCTTTGACAATCCCATTGATAGCATGGATGATAATGGGGAAAAGTTAATTTTGTAAGGAAATAAGAATCCTACATCAATGAGGATTGTTGCCACTATGCAGGCTAAGCATAGTTGTAGAAAAAGGTTGTGTGATGTTTGTAGTGCATATATCTAGTGACAAGGGTAAAGATGTTGAGGATGCAGAAATATTCAAGAGGTACCTTGTATTGGAGCAGTATCAAGATGTGTTTCCACTAGAGATTCTGAAGCTACCTCCTCACAGGGAAGTAGATTTTGCTATTGAGTTGATGCCATGGGCAACACCAACATCGAAGGAACCTTATAGGATGAGTACTCAAAGCTAGTAGAGTTGAAATTGTATTTATAGGAAATGTTTGACAAGGGATACATTAGGCCAACTATATCAACTTGGGGTGCACCAGTGTTGTTCATAAAGAAGAAAGATGGTACTCCCATATTGTGCATTGATTACAGGCAGTTGAGCAAGGTGACAATTAAGAATAGGTACCCATTGTGGAGGATTGATGATTTGTTTGATCAGTTCAAGGGAGAAGCAATGTTCTTTAAGATCGACTTGAGATCAAGATACCATCAACTATGCACAAAGGAAGAGGATATCTACAAGACTTCCTTCAAGACCAGGTATGGGCATTATGAGTTTATTGTAGTTCCATTTGGTTTGACTAATGTCCCAATTACATTTATGTGTTTCATGAATAATGTGTTGTGTCTTTATTTGGACAAGTATTTTATTATTCATTGATGACATCTTGATATACTCCAAGAAAGAAGAAGATCATTCAAATCATTTAGTAGCAGCGTTGAGATTTCTAACAGAGAATCAGTTGTATGCCAAGCTTAGCAAGTGCAACTTCTTTCAGATAGAGGTGCATTACTTGGGAGATGTTGTTTCCAAGGAAGGCATAGCAATAGACCGAGAAAAGATAAGGGTCATCATGGAGTGGGCAGATCCTAAGAATGTGGATGAGGTGAGATCATTCATGAAATTGGCAGGTTACTACAGGATATTCAATGGGAACTTCTCATGCATTGCATATCCTATAACATCCTTGCAAAGGAAATGCAAGAAGTTTGAATAAACAAAAGAAAGTGCGACTAGTTTTGAGCAGCTGAAGCAGTTGTTAACCAATGCTCCAATCCTTAAGATTGTAGATACAGATAAAGAGTTTGTAGTGTGTACAAATCCATGTAAAAGAGGACTTGGTGGAGTCCTTATGCAAGAGGGACATGTGGTGTTCTATGAATCAGGATTTTGAATGAGCATGAGCAGAACTACGTGACTCATGACCTTGAGTTGACAGTTACTATTTGCACCTTAAATATGTGGAGGCATTATCTTCTTAGCAGGAGATTTGTATTAATGAGCAACCACAGTGAGTTAAGATATGTGTTTGACCAGCCGAAGACAAGCTTGATGGTTCGCTACCCCTAGTGAGTTTGACTTTTAGATCAGATACATTATGGGAAAGGAGAACCAGGTTGCATATGCTCTTGGTAGGAAGGTATAGGTGAATCATATAGTAGTTATGAGATCTTAAGGGGTATATTTATAGGATAGGATCTTGCAGGAAGGACAACCAGATGACAGGTATATGGAGATTATGCACAAGTTACAACAGAGTACAAGCATAGGTAGAGGTACATGTACATGTATAGGTACAAGTGATCAGGATGCAGACTATCATCTCACGGCTGATGGTTTGGTGAGATTCAAGGATAGGATCTATGTTTCAAATTGCAGTGAGCTCAAGAAGCTTATCTTGAGGGAGTTTCACGTCAAGCCATACTCAGTTCACCTAGGATATTAGAAGACATTGACAGTGGGGAAGAAGTTCTACTACTGGCCAAATCTGAAGAAGCAAGTGGTAGAGTTCATGGCTAGATGTTTGGATTGTCAGCAGGTAAAGACAAAATGTAAGCATCTAGGTGGTCTATTATAGCCTACTCCAATTCTAAAATGGAAATGGGAAGTCATTTCCATGGATTTCATTATAGATCTCCCTAGGACGATGATACAGCATGATTTTATTAAGGTCGTGGTCAATAGGTTGAGAAAGGTATATCACTTTATTCTAGTGAAGACTACATATTAAACTAGTGAGGTGGCATAGGTTTTCATCAGGGAGATCGTGAGATTACATAGTGTTTCGAAGAAGATCGTGTCGGATAGGGATGCGAAGTTCACTTCCAAGTTTTGTAAGGACCTATTTACAGATTTGGGTGCAGAGTTGGCCTTTAGTACAACCTATCATCTGCAAACAAATGGACAGATAGAGAGGGTCAATAGTATCTTGGAGGATATGCTAAGGATGTACGTGATGCACCAACAGAGAAGATGGGAGGAGTATATTCCATTGGTTGAGTTTTCATACAAAAATGGTTATCATGAGTCATTAAGGATGAGTCCTTTCGAGGAACTATATGTGTGGAGTGGTAATACTCCTATCAGCTAGAGTGATCCAGTGAACAAGGCACTTATTGGACCAAATATGTTGGAAAACATGGAAAAGGAAATGTGAGTTATAAAGAAGAACCTAAAGGAAACATAGGATAGACAAACAAGTTATGCAGACCAGCACGGGGCATTGAAGGAGATTCAGGTTGGTGAGCATGTGTATTGGCACATCAAGCCCAAGAAGAGTTCTTTGAGGATTGGATCATGTGCCAAGTTGGCACCACATTATTGTGGGCCTTTTTAAATCCTTAAGAGAATTGGACCAGTGGACTATCGACTTGCACTGCCTCCAACAATGAAAGTCCATGATGTTTTCCATGTTTCATTACTTAAGAGGTATATAAAGGATGTTGATCATGTTATTGATTGGTCTGTTTTACAGGTGGAGCAAGAACGAGAATTCCAGTGAAAGCCTCAATACATATTGCAGTGAAAACATCTCATGCTCAGGAATAGAGACATAGAGAAAGTTAAAGCAAATTGGAAGCATTTTAGGCCTAAAGAAGCTACATGGGAGATGATGGATCAGATGCGGGACATGTATCCTATTTTGTTTGACATTGGAAGCAAAGTAGTTTGGTATGATGTTTGATGTATGTTTGGCATATATTTTTTTGATGTTTTGGTATATGTACATATGTATATGGATGTAACTACCGCCACGAGATGTGTTATAAAGATCCAATAATTGGTATTGTTGTTATCTTGTCATGTTGTCATGATGTTTTTGTTTTGAGCAGGTCATTCATTATAAATATTACAATGAATTAAGTTATAAAGTTCCATGGGCAGTATGTTTTCTTTTTAGTGGTTTTGTTGAGGTCTTAGTGTGGTTTAATACTGAGGATGGTGTTCCCCAAGTGGGAGGGGTCTTTAACATCCCTTAGTTAAAAATTCATGTAATAAAAGCTAATAAAGGCAAAATAAGACCACGATTAAGGGACGCTTATATTCCAAGTTGATCCTAGTGGGCATCACTACATGTGTTTATAGCTAAGGGAAATTGGCAAAGGCAATAGATAAGGCATTAAAAAGGGAAAAAATGTATTTTGACACATTTATTTATGAAAATAAAGGAAAATAGGAGAAAATGAAGGTGAAAGGGCACATATTTCATGTGAGAATTAAATTGAATGAAAATAATGGAAAATGAAAAAAATAGAGGCCTCATTGATAAAAAGGCTTCTAAGGATTAATTTCTAACATATTTTCAATTCAGTTTTGGAGCTCTCTCATTATTCTCTCTCTCTCTCACTCTTGAACACTTAGAGTTTTCTTGGAGCATTCTAGATTTGGAGAAAGGAAGGGAAAAGCAAGTAAAGGAAGGACAAGGAAAAGAAAGGAAAGCAAAGAGCAAGAAAGAAAGAGCATGATCAAGCAGCTTCAACAGGAATACTTGCAGGTAACATATTGCATGTGTGACTTCCTAGTTGGTTTTAACATGCATGATTTTGCATGTTGGTATTTGGTTCTTTGGCTATCGTTGGCATGGTCTTCCTGGGTTATGACAATGGTTTTCAGCCTTTCCTTTCCTTTTTCTAAATATCCATGGTGTGATGGGATTTTTTCTCAATTTTGATCTTTGGAATTGTCAGACGGTTTCAAAATCCAGGGCGAAGGTGGTCTCAGGAAAATTCCCAAAGTTCTAAGAATACCTTAACTGGCTTTGGAGGGATACATAGTAAATCCTGAGGGTGGAGTATCGATTTAGGGCCTATTGATTGGTGTGGGCTGTGGGAAATCCTAAGAGACAAGGAGATGGAAAATTCTTCAAGGATAGTGATGGAGTCCAAAGGCATTCCATGCTCGGTTTGGTTTTGTGATCTTTGTGTTGGTTTTGGTGAGATCGAGGTTTGGTGAGGGTGGAGGTGGTTTAACCTTTAGATTCCCTTGGTTTTTTTTGGATAGTTTTATCCATGAGATCCCACATTCATGCTTGGAATATGGGAGGGGGTGACTGGTTGAAAGATAGATTTGGTTCAGCCATGTTTATGGTCAGGTGGTACGTTGAAGTCCCGAACCTGGTCGGCTCTTCCCTATGTTTACTAAAACCTAAGTTATTTTTATTTTTTACTTGTTATTATGTGTCCTTAATAGTTGTTATCTTATTTTTATTTACATGATTTAGTGTTGGTTATAAGCATGGTTATATGACTAGTTATAGCCATGATTATTTTATGTATTTGCTTGTAACTGAAAGCATAATGGATGAAAGACCATATTAATGTATAAATAGTTAAGGGAAGAGGGTGGTGATCCTTCTTGTCAATTCCCATATGAGTTATTAGTCATTTATGTTATGTCTTGTATTCATGTCCTATAGATTGCATTGATGCCAAGTGTTTGACAGAATGTCAGTCCCAATTGGGGATGGTCAAGCGGAGTCCTAGATCTAGTTGTTGACTTGCAAGTCTTTTTTTGATGAAAATTATGGATTCTAAAAGCTATAGGGGTTTCTGGGTAGTGACCTAGATTCTGGGCTTGAAAATTGGTATAAATCTTGGAGTCACAGGCATAGGACTAAAGAGAAAGTCCCCATACACACTCATGCCTTGTTATGGGAGCATCTGGAGCCTCCCATGCACACAGTTGTCCATATCAAGGGAGCATCTAGGGGTTTGATGCACCAAAAATGTAGTGGGAACTAGGGATTGGTCATGGGGATGACTAAGAAGGATTATGGGAGTCCTCTATCAGATATAGAAGGTTTTTGTTGTGGGTTTCCATCGATTCTATTGGAAATAATACTGAGAGGGGGGGGGGGGGGAATTAGTATTAGCAATTTAACAAT
>APFE030377225.1:1640-12635 GCA_000404065.3 Pinus taeda | reverse complement strand
TTTTTTTTATAAATAAGTTAATAATTCATCTCGCAAGAAAAAGAGAATGAGACACATAAATGACATTTTAGTAGGAAAAACCTCCCTATGTTATTTCTCTTCGATGATTAAATGATCCAAAATCCAAGATTATACTTATGACTAAGAGTACAGACCCACTTACTATGCTGCATCATTAATGCAAGAGGATGATCCACTAGTTCAGCATCCATACATAGTTTGCAATAAACCCTTTCTGGATCTAGTTTCCATTCTTATATTAGACAGGTGGAGGTTGAAATTATTGACACATACATGTATCTGGAGGCTCATTTTTTAGGTTTTAAGTTTGTTTTGAGGGAGGATCTCCAACCTTGAGTGAATAAGTGGTATGGATGCCTTTCTCTTATAAACCAAAAAATGTTTCCAACACCATTTTTAGGGCATATCATCCAGGCTCGACCTCAAGGACTCAAATTTGAAACTTATAGTTTTATATGGTTCAGAGGTATGGAGGTCAAGCGTACTCAGGTTATATTGGGCCATCGGTTAGGTTATAGTGACCTTCAGTACAGGCCCACTTACTCTGTTTCATTATCAAATGCAAGAGGATGATCCCCTAGTCCATGATCTATACATAGTTTTCAATAAACCCTTTCTTTATCTAGACTATGTTTAGATTGGTAGAGTTTTTTTATCTTCTTTAGATATTTACCCAATAGTAGGTAGAGACTGGTACCCATATCTTTCTTATTTATCTTTGGAGGTGATTGCCCAATTTTCCCCCCTTTTGGGAGAGCAAAGTGTTGCTACTTAGAAGTTTCTTGTTTCTTTTGATCCATCAGTATATTGATAGATCATCTTTCCCTAAACCACGGTTTCTCCTCCCCAATGAAGAACTAGCTTTATTTACATTCCCATCACACAAGTGCACATTATGGGGATGATAGGTAACAATAGAGCCACCTCATCTGGACACGTAAAAATAGGTTCTTATTACTTCACAACAAGTTTCTATAATAATGAAGGATATTTGCTGACCCACATGCAATCTAGTTAAGAGTACATATGGTACGTAACCCAATAGTTGTAGCATTTAATACTCATGAACTAAGGCTAGCATTAGTTTACGGTTGTCAAATACAAATGAAACATATGCGTTATTATCCTTGGTTATAGCCGATACAGATGAAATGTATGAGTTAATATCCTTGGTTATAGCCTCCCCACCTTCAGAAGAGGCCAAATAAGAACACAAAATATGATGAATGAATTTATTAGTCTTAAAAAATTAATACATAAAATTCATAGGTTACAATGCTCTTGATACATTTTAATATTCAGAAAGGGGGCATTGGGAGTACACTTAATTGAATGGACTTGGGTCACTATCCACATTCTTCTCTGACAAGTTGTTTTTGACATTTTGGGTATTGTAATTGAGTGTTGTAGGTCTTGATCGGGCAACCAATATTTTATATGCACTCACCTAATTCTTGCCCCTTTCGAACTGCGATCTGATGGTGGTGAGCCTCGATTGGTGGTATGCATGTATAATGTTGTGTGCATTATTACATTGTGCCTGATGACTAGGGATCCCAAGAAATTCCTACTAGCAATTTAAGTAGGATACACTTGTGAATTGACCTACCATCCAGACGTGCTTTTATGATTGTATTTAATCCTTTATTTTCACAACCTGTATGTCCGCTATTGCATGGTGTCTATGATTGATCGTTTTGAGTCATCTAGATCATCACATGAGGATTTCCTTTGTGCCATGCTCAAGGTTGAATCAAATCATTGGTTACTTTTTGGGTCAGAGCTGGATGTTGGGCTTTTATGCATTAATACTTGGCACTCGGTGGGCACCCCGATGGGCTTGCCAAGTGGCGCACACACAATCCCCAGTTCACATGGGGACATACATGACAAAAGAGTAATATGATCCTGGAAACAATATTTATCTATGAAAATCTCCACTTCGGTTCCTGTTCTCTATTTTGGCCATAATCTTCTGATAGACCCAGTTAATAGTTTGCAGAATAGGGCACTTGTTGGTAAATGGTATTTTCCTGAATTGGGTGAATTTGATATGAGGCATTGGGTTGGAACAAAATGGAAGTCTCTTCTACGTTATATTCCTTCAGTGGTGTGTTTGATGAATGAAAGGTATAGTTTCCATTTCCTCAGCTAGGACAATTTATTAAGAATCATGGCACTCCCAAGGATTAAAGGGAGGGGTTTCTTGGCGATGCATTCTTGGTATGCATGATTCAATCCCCTTAAGGCAACACATAAAAAAAAGCTGATATGGGTTAAATTTCTTGGCTTGCTGATCAAATTAGGGACTCGACAAGTATTCACGAACATGGGAAATGACATTGGAAGATTTCTTTGCATAAACCCACAATTTTTGGGAGCACGAGATAAAATAATTGCTTGGATCTTGATTGAGAAGGAATATAACAGAGGCTTCCCAGACAACATCGAACTTTAGGGAGAGGGCACACATCTCGAGCAAAGGTTGGACCTTTATGGAATTCCCTTCCATTGTCTCATATGCCATCACACGGGAATGTTATGGCTCAGTGTCCATGTCAAATGGGTGGACGAAGTATGACACAAAGGTAGAAATTCTTTGGTGCAAGAGATGAGGATGGTGGATGTTCCACAAAACCAGTGACTACCAATGATGTGACAAATAATTCGTGTGGCATGCATCACTCATTAGGTAAATCGTCTTATTATATTCCTTTCCCATCCTCTGATACACATCTTGTGAATTGTGTTGATTTTGCTCCTATTATGTGTAATGCCCCTCAGTGAAAAGTAACTATTTAGGTTACTTTTAGTACAGCGACTTAGTAAACCATGGGCTATGTGGAAAACCCAGTGGGAAATTTAAATGTTTTAAGTTATTTTAATTTTATTTAAAATTTGGTTATGGCAAGCCATGGAATTTATGGGGAAATGAATCGAGTAAAAAGTTTTCACTTACTAGAAATTTAGGATAGTTACTCCTTTCCCTATAGATAAATAATCTCAGATGGGAAAGAAGTAAGGGAGGGGAGTATGAGAAAAGTCCTGAGGCAACAAATGAAATAAGGAGATGGAAAGAGACAAAAATCTTTAGCAGGATGCTCCAGAGAGTGGTGGGACGCTGCCAATAGATAGAATTCTTGACCTGGTTGGCCAATGGAACTCTATCTGAAGCCCTAGTGCTCAAACTAAGGGACCTAGACTATACCTAGGTGGGACCAAGTGGTTCTAGGATGAACCTATGAAGATTCTTGATCTGAATAGTTTTGGAAATGGAAACCTGGTTCAGGGGGAGAACTGGTGGTTTTCGTTCTCAATGGTTGGGAGGAGTGTTCTTCTCCTCTCTAAATTTCTTGGCAACCTCACCTTAAAATGATAAGTACTTATAATTTTGTAAACTATAGTAGATAGAATACTATTTGAATCCATTGCAATAAATTTGATTGTAAGTCTCTATATACTGGTTATAAAAAAAAATTGATATGTTTATCATTTAGAGGAGTTTATGACTTGTCGCTGACTTGAGAATATTACAAAAAGGGAAATCAACAAGTATTGTAGAAGCATGTTTTACCTGTGTTGATTAGTTGCGTGTAGTTATTAAATATTTCAAGAAACGATATAAACTATGTGGTGTTATATAAGTCTTCAAAGATAAAATTTGTTGTAGAGACTAGAAGAAATGACTTACATCTATTTACTGAATTTACATTATTGTTTGTTAACCTTAATTCCTTAAATAAATAAAAAAGGAAGTTGTAACAGTGAAGTTAGGGAGGACTTTGCTTGACAGTGGGTTAGATTTTGGGTCCAGCCGACATAGTCAGCAACCAAGACCCATTACTAAATAAACTGATAGTTATGGGAAGTCTAAATTATCATATTGTTATTTGAAGTCAAAAATGGAAATATAAATTCATTAATAACAAAAAATGAATGGTGGGTTCAAGAAATATTTTATAATCAAACTTTACCAGTGATGAGCCTAGGTATTGCAACAATAATGCTACAACTCTAAGAGCTGCTAGTTTTACTTATCAACCTGGGGTTTGTAAAAACTTGGAGGTGATAGTGCTATATGCACAAGTAAAAGTGAAGATACTAGTTGTTGTCATGGTTCATCTGGCAAGAGAACCCAGGGGTTCCAAGACAGAATTCTATAGGGTCAAATGAATATTAATTCTTTGATGGAAGGAGAGAAAACCTATTCTAAGAGAGTGCTACTCTACTGTAGTAATGAAGAAAATAGCATGAAATGCTTAAACCATACCATAACGTAAATATCCAAACAAATAGTTCTGCTAAGCAAAATTGCTAAATTAACACTAATCTAATGCAAATTATCTAAGTTGAAAAAGTGAAGAGCATCAAATCTAGAATAAGGTGTAAGGAAAGAACTAAACTAACTTGGCTTTCATGTGGAAGAGCAGTCGGAGGACAAAATTAGTGAAAGAAGGATGTAAGTGAGAAACAGTGCATAAGAACCACTAGATCATTCAGGTGGAAGGAAAGTGAACAGAGGAGACTAAGTCACAAGAGATTAAGTAGATAGATGGGTGAATAAGGTTAGCCAATAGGATGAATAGTAGATATCTTATCACGAAGGCTTAAGTGAATGGATGGACGAACAAGGGAACAAAGCAGATGAACGATGAAGATCATGTTGTGAGGGATTAGGTGAGTGGATCAACGAACGAGGTTAATAGGAAATGAATGGTCGAGATCTAATCACATAGGTAAAGTCAAGATATGGATAGAAAAATCTAGTAGGAGAGATAAATAGCTCAAATATTATTGCGTAGGTGAGGTCAAGAGATGGAAAACGGAGATCATATCGTGGGGAAGAGAAATGTGCAGGAATGAGGTAGTGGGTTTCTAAGGTGGTAAGTAGTTTCCCATGTGCCCTTTAGGTTGTAAGAAGTATTTCAAAATTTCAAGTGATTAGCCTTACTGCATGGCATGTAGCACGAGAAAATCACTTTTCTCGTGTGCTCTTGAGCGGATAATGTTCGTGCACTAATCCACACAAGATTGCATGATGGTCATTAGACCAGGAAACACTAATCAATAATGAAGATTGACCAGGCTAGTTTGCAATCGGGTGAAGTGATAGCCATTAGATTAGGTAAGGCAAATCGATCGTGGGGACTTAAAGTGCATAAAGTGATCGAGTGATGCACCAGCCGTCGGATCAAGGGACAAATCAGCGGTGGAGATCAAAGCTCATAAAGTGAGTGGAAGACTCCATACGAGGTAGGAGTTGGAGAAAATAGTGAATCAGATGGTGATTGTGGGTTTTTTGGTGATCGTAGGTCGAGGAAGCGATGCATGAGGAAAGTGCTAGAGGTAGTTTTAAATGAAAATGACAGAGAAAACCAGTGCTGGTGAAAAAATAATTGCGTTAAATAATGAACTCCATGGCCCACGCGAGATCCAAAGACCTGTGTTTTGGGGGCTGCTGAAGGGTCCCTTCTCAAGTCATGATCCTAGAGGGAGGAGATGAGGCCAAGACACCTGCGCACAACCTGATAGTGATATTTTTCCTCTAACTAACCTGTGAGTTGAAAGAGGTTATAAATGAAAGTAAACTACAGCAAATGCAACTACTGAAGTAGTTGAATAGGAAAACCATGCATGATCTACGCTATATTGTTGTAATGAAAGTGAAACTACTTAAGAAAATAAACAGTGAAAACCATGGCACTACATAAGAAAATAAGAAGAAAACCATGAAACTAATTAAGAAAATAAATATAGTAGAACTCTATGCTAGCATACATGTACAATAAATAAGAGTTGTGGCTGCATGGGTCAGGCCCTAACCCAAGAGCCTCAGCCCTCAGAGTTAACTCATAGATGGCCTAAGAATAACTCATTCTTATTATAAAAATCATGGATTATAGAGAAAACTATGACAAGTCTTTGCAGCTCAGAAATAAAACAGAGTTTTACAAATGAAGCCTGAATCTTATTGATTTCCTAAGCTTCTCTATTTATAAATCTGAAGTCTCTAATTTATAGGGTAAGTTCCTCAGACAGAACACCAAAGGACACCAATCACAAACAGATCACAGTTCAACACACTAGTATTGTTCATGTGGTTAAAACCCTCAAAGAGGGAAACAGTCCATGGCTTGAGCCAACGCGGCCACTTCAGGAAATTTATTAATTAAAGAATGAAAATTTACATAAGATTCTCTCATGAACAGTTATACTACGAATCAACCTATGTGCTCTTTAAATAGAGATCATGGACCAATCGGGTGTTAAGCCATGGATCAAGTGCTGGTAATACCAAAGAGAGAATGAACTGCCGGATCACTACATATCATGATCGTCAGATTGAAAGTTACAAAAGTACATAGTAAAGAAACACACTTTACCTAACTCTATACTAGACCAAGTTATACTTAACTAATTACTATGTGTTGGAATATCCTAACATCCCCCCTTAAGAACAACTTGGGATAGGATTGAACGATGTACAAATATGACACAATAGGAGAAGGAAGGAGGCACTAGAGCCTATCCCCCCTTAGTGACAATTTCCTAAACTCCAACCATAAATCAAAGTTTAGTAAACTTTGCCTTTGTGAGAGCCTTTGTAAAGATGTCTACAACTTGATCATCTGTTGAACAATATTGCATTCAAGAACATGGTTGTGAATGAGCTTTTTTATGAAGTGCATGTGCAGTTCAATGTGTTTCCTATGCTAATGTTGGACTGGATCTTTGCATAGTTAAATGGCACTTTGATTATCACACCAAAGTGTAGTTGGATGCTGCCACTGAAAGCCAAACTCTGACAGGATTTGACAAAGCCACAAGGCTTCCTTACTAGCTTTTACGACACCGTGGTACTCCGCTTTTGCTGAAGAAAGAGAAATGGCACTTTGTTTCTTGTAAGCCCATGTAATAGGTCCTGAACCAAGAGTGAACACATAACCTACAGTAGACTTCTGATCATCAGGGTCACCACCCCAATCGGAATCAGTGAAACCAACCAATAGAGGAGATGCTTTGGCACTGTAATGAATCCCAAATTGAACTGTACCTCAAACATAACGAAGTATTCTTTTAGCTGCTTTCCATTAACTTTCATGTGGTTTTTGCATAAACCAAGCAACAAGGCCGATGACAAAGGAAGGGTTAGGATGAGTATGGGTTAGATACAAAAGCTTTCCTACAATTTAAGGGTATAGGGTAGCATCAAGTTCAGTGGAAGTACAAGTGACTGAAAGTTTGACTCCAGACTGAAAGGCAGAAGGGGCTGGCTTACAATCTTCCATGTGAAAATGGCGTAGAAGATCATAGGCATACTTGGACTGGGAAAGGGGAATACCTTCCTTGGATTGCAAGACTTGAAAACCAAGAAAATAATGCAAGTGTCCTATGTCTGTCATAACAAACTTCTTTCTAATGTTGGACTTAACATGGTTTTTAAGGTTCGGATCACTACCAGTGAGGATAAGGTCATCAACATAAAGAACAAGAATGATAAGAGACTTGCCCACTTTCTTGGTGTAGATAGTATTTTTAGAATGACACCTAGAAAAGCCAGTTTCTAAAAGAAAGTTGTCCATTTTGGCATACCAATCCTAAGGAGCTCGCTTGAGACCATAAAGGGATTTCTTAAGCCGACATACAAGGCTGGAGTTTGTTTGTATAAATCCGGTAGGTTGTTCTATATAGATTTCTTCATGCAAGTCCCCATGCAGGAAGGCAGATTTAACATCCATCTGATGGACTTCTCATTTGAAAGAGGTAGCAAGGGAAAGAATAAGGTGGATAGAGTTCATTTTCGCAATAGGGGAGAAAGTTTCATTATAGTCAATGCCTTCAACTTGTGAAAAAACCTTAGCAACAAGACAAGCTTTATGTTTATCAACTTTCCCATCTCGTCCATACTTGGTTCCGTAAACCCATTTGCATCTAACAAGTTTTTGTCCCTTTGGTAGAGGAACAATATCCCATGTATCATTTGCCAATAATGAATGATATTCTTCATTCATAGCTACTTCCCAATCTGGATGGCCTGAATCTTCTGCAAAGGTGTCAGGATCATAATTTGTTAAAGCTCGAGCTAGTAAAGAAGAGGCTCAATCGAACTGAGAACGTGTACATTACTGATCTGTAGGATCACCGACAAGATCACCTGTTGAATCCCGAGTAGTACGGACCCATTTTGGAAGCTGAGGAGATGAAGGAGGATCCTGAGAAGGTGGGGGAGGATTGTCATCCTCGCTTTCATCATCTGAAGAAGAAATATTTTCAAAAGTGGAAGAGATAGAGAGAGGTGGCACATCTGCCGAACTGGGCTCGTAGGCCGATACATTTTCAGAAAACATTACATCTCTTCTAATGATAACATTTTTGGACTTGATTGGAATATGTCTACATCCTTTGACATATTCAGAATATCCAACAAAAATACATTTTTCACTCTTAGGTTCTAAAGCTTTATGTTTCTCATCTGGAATATGGGCCCATGCTTCACTTCCAAAAACACGAAAGTGACTTACATCTGGTTTGATTGAGCTCCATGCTTCTTCTGGTGTGATAATCTTTAAAACCTTAGTAGGAGTGCGATTTATTATGTAATTTGCACAGTTAATTGCTTCTACCCAAAAATTAAGACTAAGTCCTTTAGGTTGAAGCATACAATTAGTCATTTCCTTTAAGGTGCAATTCTTCCATTCAGCTACACCATTTTGTTGTGGAGTATATGGAACAGTATGTTGCATTTGAATTCCATTCTTAGTGCAAAAGTTGATGATTTTTTTTTTAAGATATTCTCCACCATTATCAGATCTTAGCTTATGAATTTGATGTCTAGATTTTTTTTCAACAAAGGCCTTAAAAGCCAAGAACATGTTAAATAATTCACTCTTGAGTTGTAAGAAGTATACCCTAGTGCATTTGGAGAAATCATCAATGAAAGTTAAGAAATACTTGTAGCTAGAGAATGAAACAACTGGAAGTGGACCACATAAGTCACTATGCACAAGCTGTAAAGGGGCTGAGGCATGCCAAGAGGCACGTTTTTTAAAAGTATCCCGATGATGCTTTCCGAGTAGACATCCGGAACAAACACCATCTCTGCAAGATACCATTGGAAGACCTGTAACCATATTTTGTTACATAGATTTTGAAGGGAGCGATAGTTTAAGTGACCAAATCGTTGATGCCAAAGTTTGCTCACTTCATCGTTATGAGCAACAAATACCAAGGGAAGATTTTATGACCCAAATTTGTTAAACATATACAACCTTGTAGAGTCATCAGCAACACTAGTAGCTAAAATATGTCGAGGATCTCTTAGGTCCTTAATTACAACATCATGAGGTCAAAATTCAAGGATTTTACCTTCACCTTAATGAGTTATTTGATATACAGATAGAAGGTTGTAGGATAAGGTTGGAACACATAATACATCATTAAATTGACCACTGTCTATATGAAGAGTTCTAGTCCCTACAACACTAAGAGATCTATGATCACCAACATATATATTTTTGGTGTTACAATCATTTATAGAAGGAAACATGGCTTTGTTCTTGGCCATGTGATAAGAAGCTCCAAAATCAATGAGCCACTCATGAGAATGAGAAGAAGAAGATACATTTAGTGCATAGCCAGACCGATATGCTTGACAACCACATGCAGCAAGTGCTATTCCTGAAGATGAAGTTTAAGTTGAAGGGTGCTCCAAATGGATGTTATGCTTCTTCGTTACTGCTTCCAAGGCTTCCATTTTCTTAAAGCATTTGGATTCTAAGTGGCCATCTCGATTACAAAAGTGGCAATGTCTATCAGTATTCTTCCCTTTGTTTTTATTCACCTTATCATTTTGTTGAAATGATTTTTCATTTTGAGACTGAAATTGCTTAGGACCCTTGTTTGGTTTAGGACCATTCCTTTTAGGATACAACTTCCTAGGATTCTTTGAATTTGGTTTTTGTTGGGCAACTAACACTTTCTTAGAAGAGTTTCCAAGATTAAGAATACCAACGTGTAAGAGTTTTTCTTGTTCTCTTATTAAAGAATCACAAAACGAATCAAAGGAAGGGGACTTGTAGGCTTGTCCTTGAGAAGTGAAGGCTTCTCTTGTAGAGTGGAAGGTGGAAACAAACATAGAATAGGCTGGTCACAACTTAGTAAGAATGGAATAGATAAGGTTACTATCTTCTTTCTTAACCTTAACACCTTCCAAGAGAAGTCTAAGGGTCTTGAACTTGGACAAAAAGTCTTCAATGCAAGAAACATTATTGGGGTCCAATGTAAGCAGCTCATTTTTGAGTTGATGGGCTTTAAGCTCACTGTTAATTCCAAAAACTTTAGTGATCTGTTTCATTGCTTCCTGAGGAGTATCAAGTTCCGCAATATGGAATCTAAGATATGGAGAAATAGACATCCCTATCAACCCACATGCTTGATCTTGCCTATTTTCCCATTTCACTACCTTATCTTATCTTTCAATTTGGTTTCTTGGCCTGAGGCTATTCTGTAGAGACCTTTACTTCTAAGTAAATCCACAATGTAGGACCACCATTGGAAGTAGTTGGTGCTGTCAAGAATAACTTGGCATGGAATTTCAATTTTAATAGAAAATGAAGCTATGGATGCTGAAACTAAGTGTTCCAATGGAAAGATCTCGAAAAATTAGGCTGGTTCAAAAAAATAGCTCTGAAAACGGCTTCCGGATGAAGTTATGGCTTTTTCTTTCCCAACTTAATCTAATTAGTTCAACAAAAAGAAGAATTGATCTCAAGACCTCTACTGTCATAAAGTGGCTTTGGACCAAGTGAACTAAACTAAAAGTTTAGTAATTTTTGGAAAAGGGGAAGGGTTTTTTTTTTCTTTTAGTCACTGAAGCTTTGGGCAGCGTGCTTACTTGAGAAAACTCTTTTTCCCTACAAAAAAAAAATATGAAAAACCTGTTGGAAATAATACTGAGAGGGGGGGGGGGGGGAA
>APFE030377221.1:8011-20525 GCA_000404065.3 Pinus taeda | reverse complement strand
ATTCGCCAAAAAAATTATATATACATATTATATTATTGATAAAATCACCTCCCATTTTTCCTATGTATCATGGGGACTCACCAATTTATTATATATATAAATTTAGGGTGGTTCTTAAAATTTTCCCTGGTACCAAGAACCTTGCATTTGTCGCTTGAGCAATCTATATGCCCAATGATGAGCTGGTAAGTTTACATGGGATATGTCTTGGTCATTCAACTAACAACATTGTGGAATATAGTGCAATGATTGAGCTATTATACAATGTCATTTATCTAAGTATTCGTCATTTGGTTGTTAGAATTGATTGTCAACTCATAGTACTACAATTAAGTAATGACTACCTCTCATGGAAATGATCATAGATGATTGACTTACTTAACGCACTTGAATCCCCAAAAATGATATCTAATATAATGCACTACGAAAACCCCTTAATACTTAAAATGTTTATTCTATCAAAAGTCCTACTCTTCTACGAGTATTTTTAAGGGTTCGCCTCTTGGAAAGAGAATTTGATTATCTAGAATATCAACACATTCCAAGGAATCTCAATATATTAACAAATACTTTGGAAAGAGATGTATTAGATAGAATTTTGCACAATCTATAAAATTCCAAAACATTCACACATTTCATTATATACTAGCATAATAGAAATCATTTTCCATTAACAATTTTACAAAAGTTTTCACAAAAAGTGTTTAGACAACATAAGGTCCATCACCTTTATTTATCAAAATACATGTTGATAAACAAAACACATTTGTGAAATTTCTAATCCCTAGTCACGATGCTCATGGTAGCATACTACCGCCTAAGATACACATCGAAGAAAACAACCCATTAACTCATATACTCTGGCAATATGGCACTGATAGCTCCAAGGCACCTCCTGGAATCGCATGTATGCAATACACTAAGTTAGACCCTCAAGGTTCTACTCTCTCTTCTAAAGCTCCTCTATTTCCTCTCAATCATGGTCACCCAATCCACCTTGCTAACCTTGCATGTGGATTGACAACATTCCACTTGGACAGATCGATCTAATATATTCATGTAAACATGATATTAGTCTCAACAAAACAAAATTAAAAATTAAAAAATACATTAAAAAAATGAAATATTTCAAAAATTCCATTTTACCTATTTCATCCCACTAAAATCCCAAAGGAATACTTAGATCTATATCTCTTCGGAAATCCATGCATGCATAAGGGAAATCCTCAAACATGATCAATTAAACCTCCAATCACTTGAACCATGTGGGACTAAATGAGAATGCCTAAACATCTCAATGGCACATCATCAACTCGACCCATCTCATCATATGAGGATCTCACGGTGTTGGGTCACCCACATCTACTTGTGGGCGCATCACAAGTACCCTTTCTAGGAAAAGGACACCAAAATTGATCCATAACCAAATTGTGTCAGCCAACCTATCTTGCACTTGGTCAATTGATCCTTCATGTTGATCAAAAGCCTATTATGGGAACTTTGAGGTCTAAAATGGGCTCCCTAAGAAAAATGTACAATCAAAATAAACTTTATAAGAATTAATAGGATTCAAGATGATGATGTCAACCATGGGGGATGATTCACCATTTTTGGAGCAAAAAGTAAAAAGATAATAAAATAATAAAATAATAAAACTACTTTTTCAACTCGTATTTTCAACTTATCTCCCCAAGGTTTTACTCAAATTTTGAGCAGGGGTAATCTTTGAATGAAAATTTTGATTCCTCATCCAAGGAGTACCCATGTTGCATACTTTCGATGGACGTTGTTACATGAAAAATGAGAAATACATGAAACAATGTGATTGCAATAATGTTTTTCATGTTTTTCTCATTTTTCATGTAGTAGGGTTCATCGAAAGTATGCACCATGGGTACTCCTTGAATGAGGAATCAAATTATGCATCCAATGAGTGTTGCTACTCGAAATTTGAGTAAACCCATAAGGAGATAAGTTGAAAATACGAGTTAAAAATTTGTTTTTTCCTTTTTTTTTTCGCTCTAAAATTTGATGACGTAATCTAATCTTATTTTATTATTATTTCCATTATTATTTTATAATTTCCTTAGGAGGCCCCTTTTAGACCTCAAAATTCCCCTAATGCCTTCACACCAATTAAAAAATCTAGGCTTCATACACTACAAGGCAAATTGCATTTTTTCCTTAGTGGCAAAATGCAGAGTTACACTCCCTGATATGTGGGTAATGGTAAATAACACAATTCTTAGAGGAAAATCACTCACATTCTTTATTGGTATCTTTCCACTGCTCTTCCTTGTTCCCACAGAATAATATTGGACAATGAAATCATCAGTTGTTCCAACACCAGCTCTCGAATTAGATAATGGAACTTGAGCCCCTCTCTTTGAGAGCCCAATTAAACAGTAAATATCCTCTACATCAATGGTAATATTATGAACACTAAACTAGAAATGTTATTCATCTGGATCCCACATTCTCACTAAGTGTTCCAATAACTTTAATTATGCCATCACGCTTAGGATCAAGAAGAATTTCAACAACTTGTATTAGCGAAGTTCCAATAGTGTATTTGTAAATTGGCTACGATTAAATATTTCACTTCATGCTCCCTTTCCCTCCACTCGAACATCCTAGTAGTGAAAATACCTGTAAACATCAAAGGGAAAATGTATTAATTCTTTTTTTTGGTAGGTAAGCACCCATGGGGATTTGAACCAGTGACCTATCGCAAGGAGTGCCTTAATAGTGCACCCATTCACCATCAATCCAAAGCCCCGTGGGCTAGGAAAATGTATTAATTCATTAGTAAAAGAAATACTAATTTTTTCTGCTTAAAAAAAAATATTTATTTTCTTTTGCGTTATTTGCACCCTCTGTTTTATAGATAGTGTGACTATGTCACATCCATACCACTCATGAACTATGACAATTATGTAATGTCATAGTTCCCGATATGGGGGAGGTATGACACCCTTAGGGTGGAATTTCCCCTACTTAAAAAATTAAATTTGGCCAAAAGAAATGAGGAAAATGAAAATAAAAACTGTGAAATTGAAGAGGTTATTGAGATCTCTTATTTGGAAGAAACGACGTCAAAAATCGTCCACAAAATCAACTGAAATAACCTCCTAAATATCAAGCTAAAATGAGGGTTTTCTCCACAAGAAGGTTTCATAAAAACAAATGGTAAAAATAAAATTAATTTTTCCCTTTTTAACAAAAGGAATTCAATTTTTTTTTTATATATTCTATTTTAAATTTATTTTAAAATACCTCAATTTACCTATTTTTTGTATATTTTTTGGGAATATGTGTTGATTTCTATCGTTTGAGTGTGTTTAGATTTCAAGTAAATATTGAAACATGAAAATTTTAAGCATGAGCATACTTTTATTCTTTTTCATACTCATTAAATTTACGAAAAATACATTTACTAGAGTTTTGTTTTTCAATTTTTCAAACTCATTAAATATGAAAAATCATTGAGCTTTACTTTCTTCAAGCTCGTTAAAATTCTACTTTGAAAGAACTGAATGAGTTATCCTTTATCATATTTTTGGACTCGTTAAACCTAGATGAAAAAGGCCATCTTGGAGTTTCATTTTTTTCTTTTCAAACTCTCTAAACATGAAAATACATCGAGTTATGCCTTAATTAGACTCGTAAAACTTAAACAATGAAGTACCTACTTGTGAATTGGGGTTGAACCACTCCTTCCCAGGGTTCATTAAAATACTACAAAGGGCACATCTGAAGGATAAGCATATAATTCCATCATAACCTTAATCTCACATAAAAATAATGAAGTAGTCACTAGAAATGGTGGGGGGAATTTGGAAAGGGAATGCATATATTTTGTATGGCAGCATGTCGCTCTTAAACATGACACCCTTTCACTCCTTCTTTCAAGGTTGGGAAAATCCATTTGTATCTCGTTATCATACCCCTTTGAAAAAGTTTTATACCTCGATCTGTGATCCATATGCTCAAGACAATTTCAATCTGATTTTAGCTTCTAATCCTTCTATCATGTTATCCATATCTAAATTAGCCAATTTTTATAGTCTTTAAATCCTTCTATCATGTTGGCCATTCCTGAGTTGGACCTAAATCACTTTGTGCTCTATTCAACTTCAAATGTTTTGTACCTATTTTGTGTCGTTGATTGAGGATATATCAAGGCCCTCCTTTGATGAATCACTTCCTATTTACTTCAACACATTATATGGGAATTTGATTTAGAAACCATTTAGTACCTTGGAGCTTCCACACCTCAATGGCAGGTTTCCTTACATTCGAAAATAGGTTTACATCATTGACCTTTGATCGATTGGTTCTATGAGTGTTCAACTTCAAATCATTTATTCACACTCCATAGAATATACTTGAGTACCTTAAGGGCCATTTTCATTATTGGTGGTTCCTTTCATGTTTGTTAACGATTTTCATAATTGACCGGTAATTAGGTGGTTTCTACCATGTTCGACCTCAAAAAATTGATTCAAATGGTTAGATTCGTACTTTGGATTGATAGAGATGAAGACCCTGGACCCTATCTATTATGTCCAGGTTAGGATGGAGTTATTTGAGTATTTATGATTGTTTTATGGATCCACAATGTTTTTCTCATGGCTATGTTCATATTGAGTCATCTAAGCCTAGATCCACGTTGTATATTGGTGGCCATGACCCTCCTCATTTGACATAGATATTTTCATGTTCGTACTTGTACTTTGATTCACTTGTATTATGAGTATGGGAGTGCCTACCTCAGAGATGATCATATGATATTATTGTAATGTGATTCTTTGATTGTTGTTGGCAGGTTTCCAACCAGTTGATCCCTTGTTTGGATGCCTTTGCATGATAAAGTACTTCATTCATCACTCTTGTTCTAACTTCATTCTTTAGGGGGCATTCTATTACACATTATTTTTTCACATTTATGACAAATTATGTCGTACCCATATCCTTTTCCATTTGAAGCATAATTTCCATCGATCCCTGAAGAAGATGGAATAAAATCCTTACTCAGGAATATAAGAATCTTGTGAAAATATATTTTAAAAACCCTAATTTTAAAGGGTGTCATCATTGGGGCTATAATTATCTACAACATGGCTAGGTTGTTACATTGAGTATACCTGCTAATCTATGACACTGTCACACTTCACCAGTTCATAGTGTATGACATTGTTTTAACAAAGGTAAAATTAAAAGGAAAACTTGAAGCTTCCATTCTAGAAGCCTTGTGGATGGTATCTCCTCCAAACGACTTGGATCTACTCGCCTCACTAACTTGTTGGATCTCGCCTCCAATTGGGATGGCTAGTTAGAAATCTCAAGAAACCTTGGTGAAACTCTGCTCAAATACCAACCTTTTAACTACAAGGATTTTGAAGACAAGGCATTAGAATGAAGGAACAAACTAGAAGGGGGTCTACAACATCAAGTTTCAAGTTGTAACCACTTCTTTCATGATTAGTATAGTAATACATTTCTTTCCCATAAATATTGTCAACATTTGATGGTTTTTATTAGATATCTCCTTGATCATATGTATAGTTATTTTTCAAATCATATTTGTATATCGGTGATTTAGTATCTTGTTTGTGCTATTTGTAATTTTCTTCTCCATGAAGGCTGAAGACAAATCTAGGAGCTAATATCACAAGCAACTAGCAAGGAACAACCTCAATTAACAAGTACAAAACACTCATATTATTGTTTCTCATCTATGATTTGATCATGATAGACTTAGGGAAAGTTTTCTATTAATGTTTGTTTTGTTCTAGGTTTGTAGGCATAGTGAGGTCACTCTTTCCTGCAAGATGGATTTATCCATCAACAATACTTGCTCCCAGGGTTTGCCTAGGGTAGGTAGAGTTTGCATCCCTTGCTTCTTAATGGTTGGTTTAACAATGGCATAAGAAGTGCATGATATGATATATCACTTAACATATTATCAAAGATTTATCTAGTATAAATACTTCTAAAGTACTACTACTATCTTTCCCATAACAAATTTCCCTACCACATTACTATAATGCGCCTCCTAGATCATCTTCACATTCTCACTTGAAGGAACACAAAGGTCACCCAAATAGCACAAGATTGCATCCTGAAGGTGAAATTTTGGAACTTTATTTTCTATAATCAACATCTAGTATTTGGAAGTGAATTCAAAGTCACTATCATATAATTCTAGCCACCCATAAGTATCATGCCCATAAGATTTAAGAATTGTGGTTAGCACCACAAATGGGGGATGACTAAGGCAATATGTAACATGATTGCTACCACCCTTCTTGTATTTGATGTTCAAATGGAATTGTTGTAGGTATGTGGACCATTTTTTATGGTTTTCTTTATGTAACTTTCATTATGTATGCATAAATTGTAGAAGATTGTGATCAATGTGGATGACTAACTCCTTCACTAGAATATAATGTTTCTATTTTTGACATGCCCACATAATGGAGTACACCTCCTGGTCATAGATGGGGCATCTACAAATAATATCATAGAGTGTTTCACTATGATAGGCCATCAGATGTCCTTTATAACTAAGGACTACACCAATATCATAATAAGAGGCATTCTTCTCCATCTCAAATGGCTAATGTAGGTTTGGAAGGGTGAGGACTAGCGTAGAGAAAAGGAAATGTTTCAGATCCTCGAATGATTTCTATTGTGACTTGGACCAAGAAATTTTTTATTTTTCTCCACCCTTAGGCACTTAATTAAAGGCTAAGCGAAATAAGAGAACCCCAACATGAACCTTCGGTAGAAGTCAGCAAGGCCCAATAAGCTACAAAACTCTATTTGATTCATCATGGTTGGGAAATCCTGAATGACTTGTATCTTGGCTAGGTCCACATGCACCTCATGTTCATTCACAATACATCCCAAATATTTAATTCTCTATATGAAAAATGAGAATTTCTCTAACTTGGCATACAACTTTTGTTGCCACAAGGTGCTCATGACTTGTTGAATGTGTTGCAAATGTTTTTCCTAGATTCTATTCAAGATGGGGATGTCATCCAAATATAAAAACATAGAAGAATTTGTGAATAGCCACAAGATAACATCCATCATCCTCATGAATGTTGTTGGAGAATTAATCAAGCCAAAGGGAATGATCAACCACTTAAAAATTCCTTTAAATTTAAATGATGTCTTCTATACATCAATTTGTTCAATTGGAACTTGGTGGTAGCTTGACTTCATATCAATCTTACTAAAGAACTTGGCACCCTTAAGCTAGTCAAAAAGATTGTCAATCCTAGGGATCAAGTATCTATTATTGATAGTGATTTTGTTCAAGGCTCTATAATCAATACACAGTCACCATGTACTCCTTCTTATTCACTAACAAAATCAGATTCTCGCAAGGTGAGGACCTTGGTTGAATGTGGCTCATTTGGACGAGCTCATGAATAAGATATTTGATTTCCCCATTCTCTAAGAGAAAGAATCTATATATTTTACCATTAATAAAATGAACACCAGGTATCAAGTCAACTGAGTATTGCCCTAGAAGTGTAAAGGCACCCCCATAGGCGGAGTAAAGATATTTTTCTATGTACCTACAATCTTGTACACTTGCTTATTGTGTGTAGAGAGGCCTCATGCAGCAGTTGTGGTGGTTGTAGTGACCTTCCTTTCACCTTCTAACTAAACCATGAAGAGAAAAATTTGATTTGTAATCTTAGAGATTACATGTTGGCACTATTTTTCTGAGATCAATGAAATTGTAGTAGTTGGTACTACCTTTGGTATCTTGTAGAGCTGACCTCTGAGAGTAACAATGACACTGCTAGGATGAGACTCATAAAAAGCTTGATGTTTCCACATATAAGGTTGTCCTAAAATAACATCATAAACTTCAAGTGGTGGACATCATACATTACCTCATATCTGAAGGGCTTGATGTCAGGCACTTCTCACTAACATGGATGTCTCTCCCATGGTTCAACCAAGCAATGGTCTATGGTTGGGGTTGTGGCACTATAAAAAAATTCAATCTGTTTATTGCCGTGGAAGATATCAACTTCTTTGGCTTCAACTATCAATGAAGAAATGGAGTGGAGGCCCCTTCACCCACATCTATGAATGGAAGAGGCACTCCCTCTCTTTAAGTTCCTTTAGCTCTTCTGGTTGGATCTTTGTGGTCATGATGGTAGCACTAGGTTTTGCATCAAAGATATGAATTCATTTATCATTTTCTAAACTAAAGTTAGATCCAGATTATATTTCCTCTTCTTTAAGCTCTTCCAACAATTATTGTTCAAGTGACATTCATAATGTTGTGTTAGGGGCTTTTCCAGAACTCACACCACTTTCTAGTGTCCTTTTTTGACTTTCCATTACTCTTCTTCGCTTCTAATTTGCAATGGTTGTCTTGAGGTTGGATCTCCTTTCTTTGTCCCTTATTCTATGAGTTAAGCCTACCTTTCCAAGATTATGTTAAAATGGAATTGCGGTCTCAAACTCTTGCTTATTTCATTGCTTTAATTTCTACTCAATTTTTACAACATATCAATAAAAAAATCCTAATGAGGAGATGTTTGAGAAATCCATATGTGTTTGGATGTACCTATGTAGGCAACTACATTACTTCAATACTAGGTGCTACTTGGAGTCTAAGATACTGATATTTGAGCATAATGTATGGAAATTATAGGTGTACTCTGGCACCATCTAGTCTCTCTCCTATTGTAGAGTTGTCCATCTTGTGTATGAGTTATCATATTTTCCTGTAAGGCATAATTCCTCCTTAAGGGAATCAATAAAAGTTTACCATGCTAGTATTGCATTGAAAATCACAAACCCATCTTCATTGTGTCTCTCCCAATAACCTTCCCACCAATATTTGACATGGGGCATGACTTTCAATAGCATGAAGGTGATCTTCTCAATGTCGTAAAAAAATTGGACAGAGAAATAGGCCTCTAAAAAATTTAACCATTTCTCCAAATATTTTGCATCTATTTTTCCTTCAAATAAGGGGATATCAAAGTTAACTTATACCTTGAAGGCTATCACATCTCCAAAATTTCCACTTTTTGAACTTTCTTGAGGTCTTGTTGTCAGTCTTCAAAGGATCTAGGAAAAAACGTCCATCATTTCATTCCTCTGTCACACAAATGAATCCTCGAGCAACAACATGATAGGATCTCCTATGCCATCATCTCCATTTTCTTCCACAATGGGAGGCCTCTTAGGTTTGCAAGAGTAATCGTTCCCAAGTGAAACTAGCCCAAGACCCAACTCTCTATATCCTGACTTTATTGAGAACATGCAATAAGAAAAAACATAGAGAATGATTCAAGTGGATATTGGTGGCCACCTGACTATTCCACCTAGACTTCAAGCTCGTTTCATCTGTTTCCTTGTTTATTTCAACTTTTACTATTTTTAGCATTTTTTTGGGTCCTGAACTTCCGAAGAAGTTTTGACCCCCTAAACAATGCTTTTTTGAGGTTCAATGTAGGCCCATAGCCATAGGCAAAGGCCTACCTCAAATTCTATAGTACTCGGAGAGACCTTTCCAACAGGGTATCTTACACACCAAATGAAGATAATATGACCAAGTTACGACCCTGAGAAGTTAGCTGCCCAACTAACCCCAACGAGGCCCACAAACTCTTGGCGTTACATCTCTTGGTGTTAGGGTTTTGGTTGTTTATGGTTTTCTCTTGTTTCTAAATAATAAATAGGCCCTTGAGCTTCATTGTAACACAGTTCAAAGGCATGTAGCTGCCAAATCTCTTCTTAGAGAGAAGCTACCATCACCCGAGCTAGTTTATTTCCATTCCGTTTGTAAGCATAGTTCAATATTTTTTTATTAATAAAATGAAGTGTTATTTTTTCTGCATCTTTGTATTTATGGTTATATTTTTAATTTGTTGCATTCTTGTTTAAGTTGAGATCAGTGGTATCAGAGTGGTCTGCTCTTTCTCCATTTTTCTTTGCATGTCCCCAATGAAGTCAGGGTATAAGGACTTAGGGCTCAATCTAGTTGAACCTTTGCAAGACCAGCCACGCAAACCATGATGACCTCCCATGGCTAAAGAAAATAAATATGAGGGGGCAGGAGATTCTTTCAAAATGTTTCCGGTGAGGAAGCCCTTGAGCGATAGAGGAACACGGTGATGGATAACTTTGCTCAGATCCTTCAATGGCTACCACAGGTGACACATCTTCATCCAACAACCACTCTGGAGGTGCCACTCCTTTTAAGGTACAAGTTAACTTCAATATTTCCATATTTGAGGGCCAAATAGATGAATATGTCATAGATAAATGGTTAGATTTGTTGGAAGGATATTTTTCATTTCATGACTTTTCCAGTCAGGAAAAGATTACTTTTTCACTTCTCAAAGCTACCACACATGTCAAGGACTGGTGGGAAACCTACTGTGAACAAAAAGATGAGAAGGAATCCTCATTTTTTTCAACCACACCCACTTCGGATAATTTCTGAGACATCATCAAGCAACAATATTACCCTATCAGGAGATATGAATATAAATGCATAAAGTAGACAATGTTATGGTAGGGAAGGGACCAAGATGTGCCATAGTTCAAAAATGTTTTTCATACCCTTTGCACGAAGATGGGTATTAGGGATTTTGAGTGGTATTTGGTACTCAAGAACCTCGGTTGTCTACACAAGTACATCGAGGATGAGATGGAGTTCTTAGACATTTTCTCGCTTGGCACAGTCTATCGATATGCTGTCAAGATTAAGAAGAAGTTTAAATAGAAGAAGTGGGACTTTGGATCTGTGAATCTGAAGGAATGAAAAGGCACCCCCAAACCACAGAGAAAAAGACAGAGCCAAGGTGGGGCTATCCAGGACAACCTGCTGAAGCCGCAAGAAAAGAACAACAACACAAAGACAAAGAAGGATACAGGATAATGGTGTGAGTTCCATAAGAGCTCCACTCATAACACAAGTGACTATTGGGCCAAGCAGTCATTAGTAATCGAGCTAAAGGCCTCTGAATCAGACACATGTTTAGACTATAAGTTAGAACCCGATAAGGGGAATGAAAAATGGAAGCAAATCATTGATGCAAATTCGAGTGCCACCATGGCCACCACAAAGATCCAAAAGAATGAGCCTGTAGATCCATAGGAGGGGGAACGCCTCTTCCACTCATAGATGTCGGTGAAGAGTTCTCCATTGCAGTTAATTATTTACAATGGTAGCCAAAAGAACCTCATTTTAGCAGAGGTCATGAAGCGGCTAGATCTAAAGACTACAACACATCCACAGTCGTACACCATCTAGTGGCTTCACCAAGGACAAGATCTCCATGTTAGCCAATAGTTCCACCTTCCCTATAGCATCAAGCCCTTCATGGATGAGGTACTGTGTGTTGTTTTTCCTCTTAAAGTTTGTGATGTATTATTAGGACAAGCGCACTTGTGGAAGCAAAATGCTATATATGAGTCTAGAACTCACTCTATGATTATTATTTTGGCCAATAAGTTGTACAGGATACTGGAGATAGCCCCACCTACCGCCATCTCTTTGATCACTACAAAGAAATTCAATAAGATCATTTCCTAGACCAGGAAATTTGTTTTCCTTATGATTCGCCCTCAAGGAAGAAGGTTGTAGCCATGGCTTCCAAATAGGTCTCCTCTGCATAGCAGAAATAGATGGACAAGGTCATGTAGGAGTACAAGGACAATTTCACCTCACCTATAGGGTACCTATGCACAATCAAGCCAAGCACTCCATTGATCTAACCCCAAGTGTGTTGTTGCCCAATGGACTGACCTATCAACACTATGTTCTAGAGAATGATGAGATCAAGAGGCAGATTCAGGAACTGTTGCAGAAAGGGAACATCGTGCCAATATCATCGCCCTTTGGGAGCCTAATTGTATTGGTATATAAGAAGGATAGGACTTGGAGACTCTGTACTGAATATCGGATGCTGAACAAGATCACTATCCGGAATAGGTACCCAATCCCACAGATTGATGACCTTTTCGCCCAACTCACGGGGGCCAAATATTTCATGAATATTGACTTGAAGTTAGGTTATCACCAAGTTCTTATTGATCCCTCTAATGTATGGAATACTGCCTTCAAATCCAAGGAGGGCATTTTCGAATGGTTAGTCATGCCTTTTGGGTTGATGAATGCCCCTACAACCTTCATGATACTGATGGACAACATCTTGCGACCCTTCACCAATGAATTCGTGGTGTTATGTTTAGATGACATCTTGATATTCAACCAGAGTTGGAAAGATCACCTCCATCATATTCGATAGGTCCTTCAAACCCTGTGACAACACAAGTTGTATGCTAACTTGGAGAAATGCACTTTTGGAATGACCTAGGTTCAATATCTGGGGTACATCATTGATGAGTAGGGTTTGCACGTGGACCCATCCAAGATAAAAGTCATTCGAGATTGGCCATCCCCAACCACTCTAATAGAGCTTCAAAACTTTCTAGGTATTTCCAATTTCTACTGTAG
>APFE030377218.1:0-11408 GCA_000404065.3 Pinus taeda | reverse complement strand
AAGCACTTCCAAACACTCAGATCCCCCAAAATCCTCATTTTTGCACAAACCCTAGTTTCTTGCTACAACCTGGCAATTTTCTAGGTTGGGCATGTGTTTTTCCCTTTTGGACCCCTTCCCCTCAATCAACCTCTGAGATTCCACTTTCCCCTGCTTCCTAACACCCCTCCCTACTCCCAAAAATTTCCCCAAAAATTTAGAAGCCCCCTATCCCCTTCATTTCGCTCCATTTCGACAAAATTCCTTGTTTCACACATCGGCACAAGTCGCACTCAAATGATGTTTCAGAGCAATAAAAGATGAATTTTTGGAAACTGAGAGAGGTTTTTGTCCACAACATGCCAAAGAAGAAAAACCTCCTTCATTTTTTGTACAGGTGTCATAGTTTTAAAGAAATGTCAAAAATACCGGCGAGAACGAAGGTGCTCCAAGGACGGTTGGCCAAAACACAAAAACGAAGGAAAACGCCCAATCCACTCCAAATTTTGGCCAAAGCTTCTTTTACTGAGCATGGTACTTGATTGGGGACTCCCAGCCCAAATTTTAAGAAATTTGGAGAAAATTTTGTCATTTGTGAATTTTTTGTGCAATTTACAGGTTTTGGCTTCTCAACGGGTCTCACCCCCGGTGAGACCCTTTGTCATCGTAGCTCCGTTTTGCAAAAACTCAGCATTTCTGGATTTTTCATGAAAAGTTACACTTGCTCATCCATTATTAAGAAATTTCATCAAGTTTTGGGCCTCCAAAAGGTCAAAATACATGAAAAATTTGACTTTCTGCCCCTTTTTTGAGTTGCAGAAACCAGTCTTGGGAGAATCAAGTTTTGACAGGGCAAATGACCTCCAAATTCAAAAGTTCCAGTTGGGTTGGAAAGTAGACTCACAGACCTTTCCAACAAGCCCACTTTTGCTCAATTTCTGACACCGGGAAGGCCTCCAAATAGAGCTGCAAAGGTGTGCAACCCGTTGAGAAAAGGTGTGCGACCCGTTGAGGAAATTTTGCTAGATTTGATCAGTTCAGCCCAGAAAACGTAGTTTGGCTCTAGTTTGACTTTTTGGGGTGAAAGATGATTATGTTTGATGTAATTATGGCAAATCTAAGACAATTTTACTCTTGTTTAACACTTCTAGAAGATTCATTCATGTAAAGGGTAAAAATTGAATGTATGAACTGGTTTCCAAGTTTATAGAGGCAAGTTGTTTTGACTGCCTATTTTCTAGTGCTTAGTTTAGAAGTGGTTGAAACAGCTCCTAGGATAGTGAGCTCGACCCCTAGAGGCAAGGGAAGAGGTTGGATTTCCTATATTATGTATTTTCTTAGTCATTTTCAGGGGTTGGAAGGTTGGACTCTTGAGGGAGAAGCTATCATTGTATTATTTCACTGTATCTCTGCAATTTTTGGCTAAGGAAGACCGGGGTTTTGCAGTCCTTTTTGGGATTCTTGTGGTTACATGTATTGATGGTGTGTTTCTCTATGTACCTGTAAGTGTGTTATGTGAATCATTTCCTTTCTTTTCCTTCTGCACATTAAGCAAACGAAGTGTTAAAGTAAGAATTCATGACTGTCATGCTCTGCTTTTAAGTTTGTTTAATTTCAATGTTTTCTACTGTTTAAGGAGGATTCAAAGTTATTGTTTGCCCTCCTTAGCTCCTCACCTGTCTTTCTCATCCATTCACCTCAGCTTAAGGCATCAATACTGTCTCCTATCTCGCCCCAAAGAACCCCCAGCAGAAACTGTGTCAAATCCCCGCACCCAAAATTGCCACTTCCTCAATTTGCCACCAAAAACCCAAAAACCTCAAAATCAATCATTCTAATCAGTTTACTAGCCTAATATCAGTGTTAGCTTATTGGTCATCTCATCCATTGAAGATTTTACGAGATAGACCGGAGAGAGCCTTCTCCTGCCCCGTAGGGCTAGCTACGAGGCTAAATGGTTTGATGTTACCTTGAGGTTTGCCTTTTTCAGCCTGAGGTGAAATTTCAAGCACTAACAACGTGTTTGACACAAGGATTGTGATCTAGAGCTAGTTGGAATGGAGATTATCCAAATATTAGGCCTCAGAAGAATCACATGGAAGGGATTTGGGAGTTTCCATGTATGGAAAAAATTTGGTAGACAAACCAACACTCATTGGCGAAATATCTATTTATCAGTCAAATTAAGTAATGCCTCTCAATATTAAAATAATAGAAAATTATAAAGGATGACGTCAACATGAAATCTTGATTGATGACATGTGAGTGCTAATTGGAGGACATGTGTCACTTGTATCTAGCGAATCTGCCATGTTGATTAGGTAGAGGTGAGTGACATGTGGCACACATCAACAATACCACATGGTAAAGGACATGTTAGCATCTGACACACGTTAGACTATGATTGGAAATCATACAAATGAGGCAACATGATGATTTGGCCATCAAAATATTAAAAATTACAAAATTTTTCTATTATAGGAGATTCACTGAAGTCCTGATACCTTAGTATTATGTGTGGGGGATATCGGTTATATCAATATATCAACCATATTGATGTATCAACTATATGGAAGCAATGAAGGATATGTCACATTGACATATCAAAAGGTATATCTATATAATCTATATCAACATATCACATACTAGAACCATTGAAGGTATGTGGTTATATCGAAATCGTCGATATGACAATGTCCCAATACAACAAGCGGGCTAGGGAAGTGGACTAGTGTGGGGGCGCTGCATGGCGAAGGATTTCAATGTGTTAGCCACTTGGGCTATATGGATGATGTTGTGACCTTTAAGGGGTAAACATTCAAATGGACATAAATTTATGTTTAAAGTTAAGAATGAGATGAAATTTATATCGTTGGAAATTTCTTTACAAGTAGAAGACAATGATCATATGGAAATTGTGATTTGAGGTGATGGAAGAGAGTGGAAATTGGATAAACCTATATTCATAATAAAACGTGGAGATTGGATATAATTATGCCTCAGAGCCCTAATAAGGCATTAGAGGGTTGGGTGTGTTACAAGGTGGTCTCAGAGTTATGGTTCAAGCACTAGGCCTAGAGGGTGACAGATAGACCATATGGATAAAACTTTAAGCTCCACTTGAGAGAGTTATCAGAGTTAAGGTTTAACACTTGCGCTGGATGGGCCCTAAAGATATAAAATTATCAAAAATGAAATTGAAGCTTTGATACAGAGTGGTATTAGAGTCAGGGTTAAAACACTAGGCCTAAAGGGTTAGATATGTACAATAAGGATGAAAGTATAGCTTTGCAAGAGGGTGGTATCTACTACAAAGTAGAATCAAAGTGGCTTATAGGGGTACTGATATACTACAAAGTGGTATCTACTACTCTCCATTACAGTGTGGTTAAAGCAAAATTTCAACACTAGATTTGGGTGGGCCAATAAGATAGGATACAAAAGAAAAGTTTCCAAAGTGATAGAACAAAGGTTCAAGAGCAAGGAGTACAAGAATAACGTTGTACATCATGGAAATGGGATCATTGTGTACAATAGAATGGATGTATAGACCCAATATTGTGATATGTATAGAATGCGTTGAGATACGAATAACAAATATATGTTAAGAGATTGAAGAGGGACTATTGAATATGAAAAAAAAAGGAGATTAATTAGAATGTTGATTGCCAAGGTTGTCAAAGAGGACACAATCAAGATGCAAAATATACATTCCTTGAATAGCTCAATAAATGATAAATACAAAAGCACATGGCCATGTGATACGTCCATTAGTATGAGGGGGAATATCTTGACTTATTTATTTATATTTTGATGTTTCATTAAATTATAAAAGGGGCTATAATATGTTGATAAATAAGAACATAAGCATGATGAGATGGCAAGGGATTGAATATCTAGATTGCATATGCATTGATATGCATGAGGATATTAAGATGTTATATGCATACAAATTAACCATGGTGCATGTAAATAATGATTGAACATACATGTGATGTTCTTGTGGACTCAAAGTAGTTTGTTTTCATAAGTGGATTATGATGACTAACCATGGGATAATGATGAATGTGTAACCAAGAATAGGTTTATTGTATGAAAATAGAATCTGATGAGGATGCTACACAGAGTCTTATGGGGACAAGGCTAGGGATAATAAAGGATTAATTAAGAGGTTGGTAAATCGCTACAAGTTCTCATAAACTAGGTTTTTTTACATTTCATGAATGTATAAGAATAATGAGAAAGGTGTAGGTAGTGCACAAGCATGTTTATGGGCATGTTTGGATGCATGTTTGAATGCATAATGTAAATGCATGTTTGTAATTTTGTGTCGAAAGTAGATTGGCAAGTAGACAAAATTATTAGAGCTGTGTTTTCGTTGCTACAATACCCTTAAAAATTTTGGCCTACACCCAAATTTCGGAGCCTACCTTGATCTTGCATATTATTGTCGCAAACATTAAGACTCATTGCATGTGATTTTTATAAGCGTTTTTGTCCCATTTGCAAGAAAATCAAAGGGTCGTCTTTTCGCATGTCAAGTGTCGTACTTTGTACAAAAGCTTGCTTTGCTGGTTAATAGGGTAATATTTGTGTAAATGAGTTGATCTTAACATTTAAACATCCTTCACACACATTTCCAAAGTTTTAAGCACCGTCACACAAGTTTCATCACAATTGTCACAAAGTGTATCTTTAGTGTTGCACTGAGAAAAGTTTGTTTTTCATGTGTTATGGATGATCTACGTTGCATCAATAATTTCTCTAAGTGTGTGATCACAATCAAGTCTTATCACTGTACATATCAACTTCATTGATCCCACACAACCAAATTCGGAAAACACCCCAACCAAGCAACTTAGCTTCATCCATCCCTCCTAAATTGTGTATTGCACAGTCCCAACCCTCAAGAAGTAACCCTACCTCTTGAAAATATGTAATTCACAGTTCCCGCCTACCAAAAATGTGCACTGCATAGTCTTAGGGCTGAAACCCGACCCCTGAGCTCCAAAAATGTGTAATCCTGCCCTCCAACCAGGCTTGAATTGCACATTGCGCAATATCAGTTATCAAACCAAACCCTTGAGCTCTTGAGATGTGCAATTGCACAGTCACATGACCTCCTCTTCCTTCCATAACTATGCAGTAGGTAGAATCAATGCTCAATTCCTCAACCCATCTCCCTAAGCTCCCCAACTGCACAATATGCATGCTAAGTCCAACCTGAACTATGCATTACACAGTATCAAGGCATAAGCCTGATCTTTGACTTCCCTGGCTGTGAAATTACGCAGTTACTGAGCCTCTCCCTCAGCTTGCCACCTATTCTGGCTCAGTTAGTGGATTATCATGCAACATGTGTATTTGTAATGTAACGTTGAAGGTGATAGTAAAATTGCAAGTAATTTTTTTGTTTTTTGTTTTTGTTTTTATGTATTGTAGGCAATGGTTCACTTTGAAAAACACATAAGATTATGGTTTTTTAAAGTTAGTTAACAACATAAAATAGAGACAATATACCATATCATAAAAACATAACAACAAAAATGATAAAGGAGTTCACCCCTCTCCTAGGCTACATCTCCTAGTCTAGCTTCCAATGATGGATCTCTTTCATTAAGTGCTGAAATTTGTGTTTACATGGATTTAAAGTGCTCAGAATGTAAATATTATGTCTCCAATGGCTTCAGAACTGTCAAAAACTCCTATATGGGCTCTTTTTGGGTTGAATTTGGCTAAAAATTGAAGAAGTTATGCTCTCCCAAAGTTTCTTCTACTAATTGCTGTACAATTCACACCAAACCTAGCTCAACACCCAAAACTCAGAAACGACACAAAAATTCTACCTATAATCATGCTTGACAGTGCACATTGTCGGATGCTTTAAATGTCCTATAAACCCTAGTTTCCAAAAATCTCGGTCATATGGGAGCCATGTGCCCAAGCAATGGGGCTAACCTCCCACCCTCGTTGGTTGATCCCCAACAAATTGGTACTTGGATGCATTAGACCCCATAAAATAGGGGCTGGTGCCTATTTCCGCACATGCGCGAAAATCTAGAGCGATGTGGTCACATACATTCCATGTGCCCTAGGGCTGGCACCCTTTCCGTGCACCTAGGGGTTGGCCCCTCCGCGAAGCCTCTGCCATGGTCATATGTTGATAGGGCCCTTGACTTGGGGCTGGGGCTAAGCCCTAGCCCTTGGTACTACCCCATGGTTTTGTGGGCGTGGGGACCAAGGCTAGGGCTTAGCCCTGACCCAATCTCCAAACATGAATTGTGCAAAAAATAAATTTAACATTAGAGCTTATATGGTTAAGTCACAACGCATAGTTTAGCGGTAAGGCACATTGCTACTTTGTGGGAGGTCTGGTGTTCTACCTTGTTGGGGTCCATTTAACCCTTCAAAGTTTTTTAATATGCCACCAGGAGGCCACGTGGTAGCCATCCATTGGCCCATGTGGCTTCTAACCCTTGGACCACCTCACCACAACTAGAAACCAACCAAGACTCAATGAAATTTTGACCAATAAGATGAGGACACTTGGTGAGATTCCTTTGGTCCTAAAAATCCATTCAGCCTACCCTGTCACGCTGCCCAGTCAACGTATGGACTGCACAATTAACATATTTGCAACCCATCTGCATTTTTTTTACATGTTTGGGAAAACAGTTATAACGTGATATCAAGGGCATACAATATCGATTTTGAGCGATTCAAGTTGTGTTGGATTCAGGTCATCAAGATTTATGCAATGATATAGGTTTTAGAACTTTTAAACACTTTGAATTTTGAGCACTCTACTGATCCCCTAGATCACTCCTCCCAAATAGAAGCTTTTGGACCTCAAAAAGACTATTTTCAGTCAATAAATAGATGAGGGTATAGTTCCCTCACCCTTCCTTTTTGAATCCATTTGGTTTTACCTGGTTTTGTACCTTTGAAATCCATATGAAGGTGTTTCCTGTTCCTTCTTCTTGAAGTTCCCATTTCTCTGTTAAGGATAGGATCTTGCTAAAATTGTTCACGATATTTAGAAGATAAAACTTATGTTAAAGAAATTTGTAAATTATCTCCTATGTCTTCAATCAAAGGAGGCTTACCCAATTTCACGTTCTTTTCATCTTGAAGTTTTTCTTTGCTGACACATATCTTTGCTTCATTTCAAGCCTGAAAACTATGGTCAACATGAAGCTTATCATGTCTAGCCTTGTTTTTGTCTTGAATCTTCACCAAATTTGATCACCATTGCTATGCACCATCATTCTTCAAAGCCCAAACACTAGGAGACCCAAAAGAAGATGCATTAGAACTAATGCGACATTTTTCAAGTAGCTATTGCATCTACTTCTTGATTCATGCATTCTCTAACAATGGCATATTGTTCAAACCAATGTTCAAAAGTGAATCATCCTGCTACAAATGAACTTCATGTTGTTTTCCTGTTTTATGAGGCAACACATTAGATTCCCAAAGCATCTTATCATATGTATTAACAACTTCAATAAAATCAGATTTTAATGTTGCATCACATTATTGGAAGGCTTCAAATTCATCAACATTTATGTTTAATCATCAACAATGCAAAACTCTGACTGAAATTTACAAACCTCTTCATTTGTCCAACATTCACAAGAGATAAATTCAACTTTTTTCTATGTGCTCTAACAATGTACTCAATCCCATATTTAAAAAAGTGATACTTTTTCTCATGGAAATGAAAGATGGCTTTCATGTCATATAAGTATTTGGGCTTCCCAAAACAATCCCACAAATGTCAAGTGGTACCACATCAAGTTCTACCTCATCAATGAAATTTGTAGTGATAGAAAATCTAAGTATGCATTTTCTTGTCGATTGCAACTTGGCATTGTCACGTACCCAACCCAAATGATAAGGTTTAGGATGAGGAATGGTTTCCAAATTTAGTTTTTTGACAATGTCTTCTGAAATGAGGTCTGCTTGTGAATCACTATCAAACAAAGTATCTACCTTGTTATGTTTTGTGATGAGTCTAATATGGAACAAATATATTCTCTCTTTCATTTTGAGTTTAAATGGTTTTGCTAGAAGAACTAGTACTTGCAATTGAATCCTTACCTTTCAATCCCATGGCTATGATTTTTGTTTCATCTTTGGAATTAGATCCAAGATCTTGTTGTGTAGTTCCATCAATATTTTATTTCTCCTTGTTATTAAACTTTTTGGGTCTCATCTCAGGATGAAGTTTCCAACTGTGGTCTTCATCATGGCCTTCTTTAGAACAATGTTTACATGTTAGTTTTTCTCCATCTTTCTTGACTGAAGCATTATTTTTTTCCTTGCCTTTGAACTTCCCTTTTCCTTTTTCTCCAGACTTGAATGACTTCTCACTAGTTTCTTTAGAAACATCCTTCCCTCTTGCCTTTAAATGAGTTGCTTGTACACAAACTTCATCTAGTTTTGTAGGGTGAAACATGAGAATAATGTGTCTAAATAACTATGCAATCCTCTAATGTATTTGAGTACAGTATCTTGGGAGGACAAATATATACCCAAAATAAAAGCCCTTTTTGCTAAATTATCGAGTATAACTTTGCACATTTTGTCCCTTAGCTTGCCTAAAGTTTTACCAATCCATTAGAGTCGTTTGCATGTATTATAATGGATAAAATTGTCTTCTTATTGCAACAACAAAATAATTCCAAGGGGATAAAACCTTACCATATTTCTTCATTTCCTCTTGAGTTTTGGCCTCCCACCAAATAAGTGTTGCACCTTCTAACCTAAGAGAAGCAAGCTGAATTTTGGTCTCATCATCCTTGATTCTTTGTATCCTGAAATACACTTGAATCTGACAAATCCAATTATATAATTTCTTGGCATTTACCTCTCCATCATACGTAGGCAATTAAAACTTAATGTCAAGCTTTAACAGAGGAGTTTTACCATGTCCTTTTGGAAAATTTGGAGGTGTTTGTGAAAGGGTAGAAGAAGTGGAAGAATATGATGATGAGGATGGAGGTGAAGGTGGTGGCACGTCACCATTTCCTCCATACAACATTGAATTCCTCTCTTCATAAAGAACCTTTACCATTTCAAACATCTTAAAGAAAGCTTTTCTGAAAGTTCTTTCATAATCAAACATCCCTTTAGGACCTTCTTCATGTGCCATGACTATTGAAGCTTGAGGTGTGTTTGTTCTCCTTGAAACAGTTTGAGATCTTGACTCCACAAGTTCTCCTTCTCCTATTTTAATCTTCAACGTTGCAAGCATCAGAAAAACACTTACAAACAAAATCCAACCTTCACAATAACCTTGAGCTCTAATACGAAAATGTTTTGTAATGTAAACTTGAAGGTGATAGTAAAATTGCAAGTAAATTTTTTATGTATTGTAGGCAATGGATAACTTTGAAAACAACATAAAATTATGGTCATTAAACTTAGTTAACAACATAAAACAAAGACAATATACCATATCATAAACACATAACAAAAAAAATGATAAAGGAGTTTACCCCTCTCCTGAGCTACATCTCCTAGTCCAGCTTCCAATGATGGCCTCTTTCATTAAGTGCTCAAATATGTGTCTACATGGATTTACAGTGCTCATAATGTAAATATTATGTCTCCAATGGCTTTAGAATTGTCAAAACCCCCTAGCTAGGCTCTTGTTGGGCTCAATTTGGCAAAAAATTAAAGAAGTTATGCTCTCCCAGAGTTTCTTCTACTAACTGCTCTACAATTCACACCAAACCTGGCTCAGTGCACAACACCTGGAATTGATGCAGAAATCCTGCCTATAATCACGCCTGAAGGTGCAAATTGTCGGACGCTTTAAATGTCCTATAAGTCCCAGTTTATGAAAATCTCAGTCGTATGGGATCCACGTACCCAGGGGATGGGGCTAGCCACCCACCCTCATCAGCCAACCACCAATGAATTGGTACTTGGATGCATTACACCCCATAAAATTGGGGATGGTGCGTATTTCCATTCACGCGCTAAAATCTGGAGGGTTGTGGTCACATATGGGCCATGTGCCCTGGGTTGGCCCCGTTTCCGCGCACCTAGGGGCTGGACCCTAAGCAAAGCCTCTGCCATGGTCATATGATGACAGGGCCCATGACTTGGGGTTGGGGCTAAGCCCTCGCCCTTGGTACCTCCCCATGGTTTTATTGGTGTGGGGATTAGGGTTGGGCTTAGCCCCGACCCAACCTCCAAACACAAATTGCGCCAAACATAAATTTAACATTGGAGCCTATATGGTTAAGTCACCATGCATAGTGTAGCAGTAAGGCGCCTTTTTGCTTGGTGGGAGGTATGGTGTTTGACCTTGGTGCTATCCATTTGACCCTTAAACAAAGTTTAGTATGCCACTGGGAGGCCACATGGTAGCCAGCCATTGGTGCATGTGGCTTCCAACCCTTGGACCACCTGACCATAGCTAGCAACCAATCAAGAATCAATGAAATTTTGACCAATAAGATAAGGACACTTGGTGAGATGCCATTGGTCCTAAAATCCCAGTCAGGCTTCCCTATTAGCCTGCTCAGTCAGCGTACCTACAACCCATTTGCAATTTTTCTACATGTTTGGGAAAACAATCAGAACATGATATTAGGAACACACGATATTGGTTTTGAGTGATTCAAGTTGCGCTAGATCCAGGTCATCAAGATATACGCACTGGTACAAGTTTTGAGGAATTTTGAACACTATGAATTTTGAGCACTTTACTAATCCCCTGGATCAATGTTAGACTAGAGGTTTATCAGACTATGACAATAGATGCAAGTACTCTATCATACCATGACACGATGAAAAATATGGAGATGGAAAAGGGGAACATTCAAGAAGACACCTATGTAGTTGAATATGCAAGCAGATCAATCAGAAGAAAGCAAAGGGACACCATTTTGCGACTGCTACTCAAGATTTGAATTCTCTTGTGTAGAAATTTTGAATAATAAACACATATTCAATGGAGATTATCTTGATCATGTACTATTGCGAAATACATACACAATACATAAGCTCCTCTACTTTGATCATCAATATAGCAGCATCAATAGCAATAAAACATCAAGAGCATGCACACATTAACACAGTATGTAACCCGGGGAAAGCTTACAACTGAAAACCCCACACTATCTATATATTAATGATTGATAACATGTAACATTACAATAGTCAATACTTCTCACAAGCATCCAACACTATATCCACCTGTTACACACAATACAGCTCAGATCTGATCTCCAAATCTATTCCACTGCTTGCCTGCCTCCACTGCTCAATACCTGCTCAAGAATGGATGAGAATGGTTGAACCAAACTCATATTGACCTCAAAAGAATCACTCACACTGGGAATCACGTGAGCAGAGGCTATAATCACTTGGTATTGGCCAATTCTCATTGGCATAACTCAATCCCATTGATT
>APFE030377216.1:43075-63775 GCA_000404065.3 Pinus taeda | reverse complement strand
ATGATTTTATTATTCAAAGAGTAATGTTCACTTGCCTCTTTGAGGGGGCAACCTCCAATAGAGCAGAGCTCGATTACAAAATAAGACATGATACTCCTCGCAGGGAGTTTCTATTCCTTTATATATGACTCATATATGCAATACTACGGGCCAATACCGCGGTATTACTAATACCATCTATCTAATACTACGGCCCATTTGCAACTAACTGTGGTTCCCTTATTAATTGCGGATTAACCACTTACAATTATTAATATGGGCTTTATTGACTCTTGACTATGACGTGGTCCCATTACATAGATAAGGGGGTTAGGGTGGGACCCTAACATTGATGATCATATGATCAAGAAGACAAGGAAGGTTGGCTTCAAGCCATTAATGATCACTTGGAGAATTTATTGAAGAAATGTAAAAAAGGAAAAACTTGAAACACTTGTAGAGGCTTCACTCCATACCTAGATACACAAACATCATCTCTTTGATCAATTTTGAAGACTCTTGGCACATTTGAGCAAATATTGTCTTTTTTTGTGTTTTTTGAGGCAATTTTATATTAGCAGCTTGGTCAAACGTGCAGTGCCCTAGGCGTTGTGCACTTTTTGGAGGAATGGATACCACCATTGGATTTATGAGGTCTAAGACAGTCAGGAAAACCATGTTTCCAGCCTTGGAAGGAAAAAATGGTTGGTGGAAAAGGAAAAAAACTAGCAAAAAATCACATTTCTGCCTCATTTTTCGACCAGGCATTGCGCGTTTGACCAGTCTTTAGAGAATCCATTTTTGGAGGGTCAAATCAAGTTCATTTTGAAAACTAAAGATATATATGGAAGCTATATAGGATAAGATTTCCAAAGAGATATCCTAGCCTCAATTTGAACATTGGGAAGGCAATCAAAAGTGGGTTTGAACATGGCACTGCGCACTTGATAGGCAACCAAAATTTTCACTGTTTCTCTCAGAAAATACTTTTCACCTATGCGATTTTAAGCTTTTACCGATGTAATTCATAATGATGATGTAATTAAAGTGTGTTTTTGTTACCTAGGGTAGATACATTAGATGAATGGCCTAAGTGGCATGTAATGAATCAGTTTGTTTCATATTTGGGATGAGTCAGTTTGACCACCCTAGTCTTTAGCTATCAGTTCAGTATTTTGTGCAACTGCTCCCCCTCTCATGGATTCAATCCCTGAGGCTAGGATTAGTTGTTTTGAGGCCTATATCATGTAGTTTCTCAGTCATTATACAAGTTGGACTAAGTGTGGATGCTCAGAGCTTGATTGTACATCTTTATAAGCAGTTTGGCTAGAAATTAATAAGAATTGCAGCTATTTTTATGGGATCCCTATGGTATGGAGTTCTAGTACAGTTTCTTCTTTTCTAACTATATGTTTTATGTATGCCATCAATCATTTCATTTCTTCTAGTTGAATGTTTTCAAGTTTGATAGGTAGAATCCATTGCATCAGTGCTCTGCCTTGGGAAACCATTCACCATTTCATGTTTTCTGCATTCCAGGAAGGATCCATGATTGTTACATGCCCTTCTTAGCTTCTCACCAGTCTTAAACATCTCACCTCATCAAGCCCTAGAGTGTTAAAGCCTATGCCTACCTTTCCCCATAGAACACCCTACATTTCTGACCTAATTTCCTAGACCTAAATTGCCTAGCTCCTCCTGATTTGGCAAAACCTATATAAAATCCAATCAAAACTTTCGAGCTACTATACCTAGCCTAAAATCCTTTACCTGATCCAGTCATCTTGACTAAGATCCTTACGGAGAGAGCCCTCTCTCGACCTAGTAGGTCTAGCTACTTGGAAGCGTGGTTTATGGTTACCCTGGCATTGCCTTCCTTCAGCCTGAGGTTCAATCCAGGTGTTAACACCACCAAGGAGGAGGATGCAAATATTTTGATAAAGGCATTTTCAAGAGGAAAATTATAGTTCCACAGGTGGAGGATAGGGGTGGTGCAAAATCCCTTTCTTACTAAGAGGGAGTGTTATAAATTGTAGCGAGAAAGGCTTAATTTGACTTATGCCTTAGTCAAATTGAGTAATTTGATTTTCCACATCAACAGGATGACTTGGATTGCAGTTAGCTTGAGTGACATGGCCTTGTGACTTAGTTAGATAAGAAAATTCTATTTTTTAGACATGGAGTAGAGTTGTTCATGTAGTGATTACTAAAATTTAGCAATCTAGTTCAGTTATTTTCAATTGAACTCAGTTAATTGAGCTCTAATTACCATTTCAGTGAGTTAAAGGTCATTTAAGTAGTTATTATTGTTGTTAATGCAGTGATCTCTTAGTTAACTAGTAAATCAGCCAAAAATGGCCCATACATGCATGGAATTCAAACTTCCTAGTTGTAGTGGAGGAAAAATCACATTGCAATCATCAATTGTATACCAGTTGAGTGTACATGCTTGGAAATTAAGAAGGTGATCGATTCCTTGGGATTTGCGAAAGGAAATGGGGAATTCCCCAATTTTTTAGGAGCTCAATTTATCCAGGATTTCACAAGGAAATAGGAGGTTGGATGGGGACTTGAATACTCTAAGTGTTGGCTAGAGATAGTTAGTCAACAGGAGAATAGTTTTATAGTGTAGGGTGTGCTTCAAAGCTTGAAGATGACATTGTAATAGTTTTTCATTCTCATTTGACTAACGAAAAGTAGTGGAGGGGTTTTCCCTAGTGGATTTCCCTTATAAAATCATTGCTTTCCTTGTGTTTTGATGGTTACATGTCATTGCATCTGTTTCTATCTTGTGATTTTCTATTCTGCACATTACAGAAGAAATTTGTATCTCTTGATTTCAGTTCGAATTCATCAGTAGTAGGAAATCTATATCCATCTATCTCTCTCTCTCTACACACACACACACACACACAACAATGTTACAATGTTTGTAAGAGGGGGAATTTCCATAAAGGGGTTGTCATACACTCATATCTACATTTTGCTTTTATTTTTTGCTACAGTTTCTTGTAGAAATTTTGAATAATAAACACATATTCAATGGAGATTATCCTGATCATGTACTATTGCGGAATACATACACAATACATAAGCTCCTCTACGTTGATCATCAATATAGCAGCATCAATAATGATAAAACATCAAGAGCATGCACACATTAACACAATATGTAACCCGGGGAAAGCTTACAGCTGAAAACCCCACACTATCTGCATATTAATGATTGAGAACATGTAACATTACAATAGTCAATACTTCTCACAAGTATCCAACACTATCTCCACCTGTTACACACAATACAACTCAGATCTGATCTCCAAATCTATTCCACTGCTTGCCTGCCTCCAACTGCTCAATACCTGCTACAAGAATGGATGAGAATGGTTGAACACAAACTCGTATTTACCTCAAAAGAATCACTCACACTGGGAATCACATGAGTAGAGGCTATAATCACTTGGTTATTGGCCAATTCTCATTGGCATAACTTAATCCCATTGATTGTGAAAATCCTCATGCACAACTATAGTCACAACTTATAGCAATCTGATCCTCTAACACCTGTCCCTGCTGAATTGAACATGCACTGACATGCAACTAAGTTAACTGATGTATTCTTTAGTTGCATTATGAGTTAATAATTAGTTTAACAACTCATCATTAGCCTATTTGCAGTTAGACTAATTACAACTAGTTTAACCAAGTCAAACTAAACATAACTCCATCAACTCCACAATCAACTCCACCAAACTCAACTGATTGAGTTCTAATTGAAGTCATGCATGCAACAACTCAACTGACGCACAAAGAAAACGTATTTCCTTCTTACAACTGCATGTGCCACATCTGTAGCTCAAACTGAAGTGCTCCAAGAGAATAAGATAAAGTTTATAGTCTAAATATTATTATAAGACAATAATATTTGACTTTTCTATTTTTGACAACTAGTCTAAAAATAGACTTTGATCACTCGTGCTATGATCACTCCTGCTGTGATCACTCCTGCTGTGATCATCCCTGCTGTGGTCACTCCTGCTGTGATCATCCCTGTTGTGGTCACTCCTGCTGTGATCATCCCTGCTGTGATCCAAAAATATAACTTGCGCCATAATTTTCCTGCGGGCCCACTTAGTGAAGACGCCTCTTTTCACTAAGCTCCATCATCTTGTTGCAATCTCAACATTTCTTTGTCTAATATGTCAACAATAAAATAATTACTTTTTTTGATTTCTTACCTTTTCTTTTTCTACAACTAGGCTCCCCTTGTCAAGTTTGTGTCTATATGTTCTTACATTCAACGTTTCTTCTTCTACAACTTTGCATTTGAGAGTGTTCCGCTATATTTGAACTTCCTTTTACTTTTTCCTTCTGGGACTTCTCCCCCTGGTTTGATACTTTATTTTGTTTATAATTTAACTCCTTTGGCTACAATTTTCTTCTCTTCCTATAAAGGGATGCTCCTAAGAACTAATGCTTCTCCTTATTTATAACTCTCCCTCTTTTTTCTGTAATTTTTCTTATTTTCTTTAATTGCTTCCCTGAACATATGCGCATTTTCATCTATAATTTTCATTGTTTGACTATTCCTTTTAGTTTGTACAACTCTCCCTTTTTTATATCAAAGCAAAAGATGTTGTTCCCCCTGAATTTTGCATTGTTTTTAATTGAAATATATTATTATTATTGTTGTTATTATTATTTTACTTTCCTCACACGTCATCTGTTGTCGATTCATATCCCGTGACCTTTCCATTTTATCATTCTTCTCTTTCGGCTCATTCTCTAAAGTTATTATTTTATTAAAGTGTTTTATTCTCTCACTTATATGTTACCAATGAGATAGGAGATATATCACTACCATAGAGAATTCTTTATTTATTTTAATCTTCTTAAGGACATATACATTGTTTGGAGACTTGATTTCATTTGCAACCAATCTTCCTAAATTTTATTTTATTATTTCACAATATTTAGAATTGAATGTGAGATCATATGCTCGTTCAACCATTTGACTTACACTTAGTAGATTGTGCTTTAGACCATCAACTAGTAAAACATTCTAAGTTTTTGTCCTTCCATAATCCATATTGACTATGCCTTTTCCAATTCTCCTTATTGAATGATTATCTCCATGGGTGATACTTCCTCCTTTGACTCCCTTTAGAGAGAGAAAATTTGCTTTATCTCATATCATATGACTTGAACATCCATTATCTATATACCATCAACTTTCTTCATTTCAAACAAATAGAGATAGACCACATTCTTCCTACTTCGATTACTTCCTTCTTCATTCCTTTTTTATTTGATTTCTATTTTTGGTAATATCTTATTCTCAAATTTTATTTGGAGGACTCAATGTACTGCTTCTACAATCATGAACTTTGTGCCAAAAAAGATTACACTTGAAACATTCAACGTAATCTAATAAGGGGAAAAATGAATTATAATTTTTTATGCATTCTCATTAAAACTTCTAGGATTTTTGCTCACATAATGATTACTTGAGATCTTATATTATCCACTCATCCTATTCCTCATATATTCCCTTCATAAATATGTTCTTCAATCTATTTATTTATGCCCGAAATTCTTACATGAAAAGAAATATCCATAAATATATTTTGATACTTGGATGTAAAATTCCTTATTGGGGGAATTGTTCTTTAGAATCCATTCATAGTTCTCAACTCATCTTTACTTAATTTCCTGGTGCTACTTTCTTTCTTTTGAAAATATTTTTTTTGTTGTTCCTCACCTTCTTTCTTATTGTTACTTTCAATGATAGATCTTTTGAGAAAATTAACATACCTTTCAGGTTCTTCTTTGCATTTCTTTTATGATGTCATTGAGCTTGATTCTCCCTTGGAATTTTCATGATAACCAAGACCCTTTTTTTTGTGTGTAAATTGTGCTACTGCTAATATATTATACAAAAAGAGTTACAAAAGGATTACATCCGCCATGCTAGGATGGCTTCCGCAGACTGAACATGAACCTGATAAAACTGTGACTGAACATGAACATGAACCTGAAAAACTGTGGAACGAAGAGACTGTCCACCGACTCCAGACCCGAACCCATAACAGACTAGTTACATGCCAAATAGCTTCCTATCCTTGCCGAAGCGAGGGGGAATTTTACAGACACGGAGCTTCCATACATACCCGACATAATACCCATAACAGACATAACATACGTGGACGAGAATCGACCCAAAACAAGCGAGCCACCATTCTGAAGCTGTAAGAGCAGCCAAACAAAGAACTTACTCATCCATGGAGGTGGATGGTTGTTCCTCCACCACGGTACAGGCGTATGGATCAGAGGCGTTGGAATCCGTGTAGGGGGGATCATTCCTCGCAGGCTCGCTTGTTCCCGCCACTGCTTCCGCCACCGCACCCGAGGCCTCCGCAGGCTGCAGTCGAGTGCTCTGAACAAGCGAGGGTGATCGTGATTCCTCTGGGACTTCGGGCAAAGCTGCGTGCTCACATTTCTCGAGCCTGACTGTAACATAATAGGTGGCATTATCCAAGACACAAGGGAACCAGAATTGAGTTGAAGGGTGAGAGCCGAGTGAGCACATCGCTGTTCTTCCCCGCCCTCTCCCTCTGCCTCGTCCTCGTCGAGCTCCTGATGAGTCGATTTCCTTAGAGGGAGAGCCGAGTGAGGCTGAGGATCGTGGAGAAGAAGCACGACCTCTGGCGCCACCCCTTGAGCCACCCCGTCGACAGCTTTGGCACATTCGTTCCCGCACCATCCTGAAACTCTTCTACCTGAAATCCAAATGTGCCCTTCTCCACACAGAAGCCGAAAAGGTAAGTGGATAACAGAAGAATTAACACAATGTAAAGGACTGGAACTTACCACCCAAATCTGCAGATAGTGAACAACCAGAGCCGCGTTGGGCGAAGCGCTCAGAGCCTGAACACTTTGAAGCCGGATGTAACGCACAGAGACCAGGGCCTTCTGATGCGAGCCAACAAGGAAGCCTGAGCAACCCAGGGCGAAGACCAAGGCCTTCTGAGCAGAGGGTCAAGGTCTAAATCCTGGCACACTCAACCATAACACCCTCATCCACGACCTGAACAACTTGCAGACAGAACACCGAGACCAGACGCTAACCATGCCAACCTTTGCCAACCCTTCACAATGCGTTTTCAGGTGGAGGAGGTCGATGGATATAGTGTGCTGCGTGACCGTTCTCCCATGCGGAGTTAAGACCATATTTAACCATGCCGGATGGGGGAAGCTGTCTCGAGATGCTTCCGTCCACCTGTCTGAAGCGGGCAGCCACTTGTCTCTTAATGAGGCCGCCCCTTCATTAACGCTTCCCTTAATCACCCGCAGCCGGGGAACCAAGACCCTTTTTAATAAAAGGAGATCTCTAAAAATTGAGACTAGCATGGAAGATTTTAGTACTTTCCCAAATTTCAAACTTTGATACAGTTGATCAATGATTTTCTCTAAATCATTTCTCAAGGAAAGAATCTCAGCTTATAGTTTATCACAGTATTATTCCTTTTCTTTGGGTTGGTGTAGCAACATTTATTCTCTTCCCTTTCCCTCTTATAGCTATAACATCATGAGAAACACAATTAATTCATCAAGATCATGATTTTTTTCTTTCTCATATTTCTACATCAACTCCTCCTTATTTTCAATTTTTCTTCTAAATCTTTCCATTTTATATAATGTAGAAATAAATTATCTCCTAATATCATCAAAATGTTCTTATTATGGATTTGATTAATTATCTTGATTAAATAATTGAGCCTCCATAGTCATGAAAGGAATTCCATTTTTTATCAAATGCATATCCATTACTTTCTTCTGATGATCCACATCCTTCCCTTTTATACTCATAAAATTTCTCTTATCCTCATGTTCTTATTCGTCATTACTCTTTTCCAAAATTACATGTGGACATATAGAAGATGACCTCTTATTTTACAATGAAAGAATAGTAGCTTACATGTGGATTCCACTTCTAATCTTCTCCACCTTCAACATCTTCTTCTTAATATGAAACTTCATTTCAATAATCAATAGATTGAGCATTCACAACTAGGATAACTTCTTCTTCATCACTATATTCCATTTTTGCATATGGACATTCAAAAGCATAATAACCCATTCTACACACTTAAAACATTTGGATAATAGCTTACCTTTGAATTTTCCAGATTCTCTTATCAATATTCTTACAAATTTAACTTCTTCTATATCTAATTCATAATTGGAGTAATTATAGACTTTGAAATTTTCTATCTTCTTTGTATCTTTGAGAACTTATTCCCTCTTAGCTAATTTCTCTATGCATATTTCATATGTACTATCCATATTTAGATTCTCCTTATCTTCCATTTCTTCAATTTCACCTCTTTCATTGGTGTTTTGTAGTTTATCCCATATTTCTTTTGTTGTTTTACAAAAAATCACCTTATCCAACTCTGATTTTGATAGGCCACTCAAGATGGAATTCATGACTTCTGCATTATGTTTATTGTCCTTCCTTCCATCTACTAAAGATTGACAAGAATCAACACCAAAAGACATTAGATTTTCCATCATCCTTTTCTTCCAAAAGGCATAGTTTGATCCATCCAACATAGGAATTTTAATTGAACCTTCAAGAATAACCATCTACCTTCTGAAATATTCCTTCCACTGGCTAGATTTCTTCTAAATGAGCCTCCCTTTAATAGAAATTGGTGGATTCATAGGTATATTGAGATGGGGGTGAATTAATATAATGAAAAATTTTACTTATTCAAACATTAAAACATCATAAATCATCAATATTATAAACTAAAAAACTAAGAAAAGATATTTGCGGAAACCTTCATGGGAGAAAACAAGAAAACTTCTTTATATGAAAGATATTGTAGGGATCAACCTATTATTACATCAATTTATTCACACCAACCTAAAGGAGACACCAATCCTCTATCTTTCTTTATATTCACCAACCTATAGGAGACACTAATTCCCTCTACTACCTTATAGGAACCATCCTATAGGAGACACCAGTACCCTCTACTGCTTTGCAGTTACCAACCAAGAAGAGACACAATCCCTTATGCTACTTTGTAGGATCCAACCTATATAAGACTTTGATCCCATAAACTTCTTTGTAGGAACCAACCTACAAGAGACACCAATCCCCTCTGCTTCTTTGTAGGCACCAACATATAGGAGACACAAATGCCCTCTACTAATTTATAGGCACAAACCTATAAGAGACACCAACCCCTATGTTGCTTTGTAGCCACCAACCTAGTTCACTGAGCCTACTTGCTTCTTCACAAACTTTGTTAAGTACTTCTACTTTCACTAAGTTTGCGTGTTGCTTTAGTATTCACCAAGTCTATTAGTTTCTTTTGACTTCACCAATTTGATTTGTTGTGTCTTCCTTCACTAGCTCCTCTTCTCCCAAAATTTGTTTCTTTTGGCTTATTCCAAAGAACAAACTTGAAAAACATCCCAGATATTCAATTTTACAAATATGGTTATGAAATTTCTACTATAGGTACCTAGAGATCTCTCCTCTATCTCCCTCCATATTTCATAATCTAAAACATCTCAAAAAGAAATTTATAGAAAAAATGCTAAGCCATATTATATAAATAATGTTTCAAGAGAATTTAGGAACATTAACTTCCTTAGATCATATCTCTAAGATTATCATTGAAATTGTTGGGTTCAAGAATTGGGTTATCTTTATCACCTTTTTCCTTATCTTTTTTCCTAGTTTGTCCTCAATAGTCACATCCTTTCTACCTAATATCCCATATTTTCTTTTAGGTATGTCAAATATTTATCTCACCCTAATCCACTAAGTTATTCTTGCATTTGAAAGAAGAATAATTGTTTTGGGTGTTTTATTGGAAATATGTTGAGAGAAATGTCTATAGGATCACCCAACTGACCCAGGATGTTGTTGCTCCACTGTTTTGAGGATGTTATTACTCTGAGATTTTAGGATGATGTTATTCTAGACTTTCATGATGTTGTTACTCTAGAACCTTATTATGTTATTACTCCATGATTCCACTTTGTTGTTACTCCAACATACCTAGATATCGTTATTCTTCCATGCCATCACTGCCAAAGTCTCGCTATTGTTTTAGGTTGTTTTTATTGACATTGTTACTCAACACAATTAACATAGTTTGTTGTGACAATAGGGATTCAATTCTCCTAAAATACATGGCCAATTTGGCCACAGTGGTTATGATCCTAGCTTTTTAGTCATTTTCTAATTGAGGAATTACTTCTAACAACAAATTTATTTGGATACAATCTATTGTAATTGGTTATTAATAATCCCCAGTTAACTTTGTTGGACATTTGGCATTGCCTGGATGGCTAGTGGTAGCAAATGTGTTAGCATTGATTTCAACCAAAACATTAAGGGTGGTGGCAACATATGTGTTGGAATTGATGTCCACTAGGGTAGATCTGATGGCAACTAGGGCTAGCATTGGTGTGCAAGGTGTGTCAAACTCAGGGGGATTCCCATGGTTGCTACAATCTTTTGTAGAGCATCATCATAGTAGTAGGCTTATTGGAGAAGCCATGATATGATGGCTATGATGGTTACGGAGTCCCATGCTTTGAGATCATTTCTACCAATGTGTTTAGCTTAGATTATCTTGGAAATGGAATAGTTGGATTGTGCTTGGAAAGAGATTTCCAATCGTATACTAAAGTCTGTGAATGGCCTCAAATCAAAACTTATTGCTGGTAAAATCTTAGGTTACCCAAAGTCGAAGGTAAAGAGCTAAATGGATGGAGGACCCTTTGGAGCATGATTAGTTTGGAAAATCTCACCAAATGTGGCATAGATATAACCAAAGGAACTTAAGGAGAGTTGGGAAGATGTGCATGGATGGATCAACAACATATAATTTTCATTGGCTAGTGGTGGATCCCATCACATAGCTCATCCTAGTAGTAGCTACCCGAGTGGGTGCCTCCCGACGAAAGTATAAAGGAGCAAAAAATAAATTGAGTAGGCAGACATGGAGCATTTAACTATGGAGAGACTCCCTATTGACACATGGTGAAGCCTACCTGATGGAGGTTACACAATGGTAATACCCTGGCGAGACCTTAGACAATGCTCAAAGGAACAAGTGGGATGATGCCAACAAATGACACATGCTCAGTGGATTGGGCCTGGAAAGGCTAGCCTTGGTGTGATACTATTACCTCTAATTAATAGTGGTCGGACCCCACCTAATAGTGCAACCCGATAAGAGGAGTACCCTAGAAGGTTTTAAAGGGGTGCAGAGTAGGAGGCCCAGGAGCATTGTGTTGGGACACATCAAACAAACAGTAGCATTCAACAGCCAATATGCAATGAGCATGTCAACCTCACTTACACCTAAGCCCAATAAATGGAACCCAGAGGATTTAAAAGGAGTTAAAACAAAAGCGTCAATATTTTATGGCAAAAGACGAAGTGGGAGATGAAAACATTCCTGACAATTGACGAATTCATCAAGTCATGGAAAGTCGCCAAGGACTTGGTTTTGTAGTGGTTTTTTGTGTTAATAAACCATATTTGTTGGGCCAAAAACAAATAAAATGCGCTGGGACAAAAAGGAATTGTAGGGGTGTTACAACTCATCCTAACAGACCTTTTATTGGCCATTGCATACAATAGGTGGAACCCACACTACATGTAATCTCAGAGGAGAAGGCTAGAGGATAAATTAAAGACTAACACGTGGTTTAATACATGATTGGTGAACATGGGAATAGAAATTTTAATGTTGATTTTTAAACCCTCCAAGATATACGGTTTGAAGAGGGGCTTAAGAGTTGTTTTGCAGTGGTCTCACATGTAAGTGTTACAGAGGGCCTTCTGGACAAAAGCAATAAAAAGGGGAATTGTGGGATAAGGGCTTAGCATATCTAGATAAGAATGATTCAGAAGATCACTTGGTAGGTTCATCTATATTTGGTTATTACATCAAACTGGTCATTCACCATGTATGGTTATCGAAGCTTAAATGAGTCAGCAGCTAAATCTTTGGAAACTGGTAGCAGTGGTGATTTTCAATAATGTAAAAGCCTCAGGTTAAATTTCATGTAATAAAGGCCGATAAAGGAAAAATAATACCAACGTCATGGGACACATGTTCCAAGATGAATGTTGGGAAAAGCACTATAGTGGGCATCACATTTAGTTTATTAATTTCTAAGGAAATTGGAAAAGGCATTTGTAAGGGAAAGAGGCATTAATTGGAATTTAATTATGAGAAATAAAGGAAACTAGGAGAAAAGGAAGGTGAAGAGACACATATTTGCATGAGATGGAAATTGGAATAAAATTAAGGAAAATGAAGAAAAATGAGACATCAATAATAAAAGTACTTTAGAAAACCAGTTCACAACTTTTGTTAGTTTGGCTTTGGAGATAGTTTTATAGGGATAGAAAACACCAAGAGGGGAGAGAAAGTAAGCAAGAAAAGGAAGGAACAAGGAAATTAAAGGAAAAGCAAGGAAATCAATGAGAAGGTTGGATCAATAGCTTCAGCAGGAAGAATTTGTAAGTAACAGGTTGCGTGTGTGATTTCCTAGCTGAGTTGTGAATGCATGATACATGAATTTGTTTATTTGCTTCATTTTTTGTCATTGGCATGGGTTTTTTTGAGTTTTACAGTTGTTTCATCCTTGCCTTGCCATTTCCTAGATAACCATGGTGTGATGAGATTCATCTCTTGGTTAAGTTTTGGATTGCCGAAAGATTTTGGAACATGATGAGGTGGTCTCACAGAAATTCCCAAGGGTTGGGAGTCGATATGGTTTTTTCCGGGAAGCCCTTGACAAGTGGGTGGAGACAAGTGAATTCCTTAAGGTATGGTGAAGGAATTACGAGGAATCCAAGCTTGTTTTGGTTTTATGATCTCCTGATTGGTTTTGGAAATATCACGGTAGTTTGAGGATGGAGGTGGTTTAATATCTGGATTCCCTTGGTTGATTACGTCTTGTTTTATCCCATGAGCTCCCACATTCATGCCTAGAATATTTCATGGGGGTGACTGGCTAAAAGAAAGATTTGGTTCAACCCAATCTATGGTCGGGTGGTACATGGAAGTCCCTGACTTGGTTGACTTTTTCATATGTTAATAAGATTTATTTGCCTATCGTACTCTATGAACATTTGAACTTGTTATTATGTTTCTTTTATGGTTGTTTTGTCATGGTTAATATTCTGGTTATATGTTGGTTATAATCTTGATTTAAGATGTGCTCTAGTTGTGCCTCTTATTATGCTTGATAAGTTAATGAATAGTTGATGAATGCATGGGCTAAAAGTGTGGTTGCAGCTACTTAAGAGGGAATTAGTCCTTCTCAAAGATAAATTACATAGATTTCCACTCAAATATGCATTCATGACATGTAACTCGCATGTTTAACATATGGTTGATGAAATGTCTATTGTGTTTTAGTCAGTCTAGGTCAAGTTTTGACTTCAATTTTAAATGATTAGCATTGTCATTATGGGAAACATGATTCTCGAAATTTACAGGAAGTTATGGATAGTGGTCTAGAGGCTAGCCTAGTCAAGTGGCTTAGATCTTGAGACTGTAGGCACAAAATTGAGGATCTAAGGTCATAACTGCATGGAGCAAGGCTTGTGAGTGCAGTTGGAGGCTTATAACTGCATGTAGGAAGTGTCAAGGATGCGGTTATAGGTCTAGGTCTAAGAAAAAGCATTCTAACTTGGAGATTGGTCACCTGGGGTGGTTATTGAGCCTCTAAGTGACTTGTGGTTCTTGAGGAATGTTAGTAATTCTCAGTTGTATGCCCCACTTCCTTAATTGGAACTAGGAGGTTGGGTCATGTCATAGTGGCAAGTCGATTCACATTTACCCAGAGGGCTTGTAGAAGCGAGTAAATGTGGGGTGGTGTGTTACAGATTGGTATAAGATCTCCCAAGTTCAAACACTTGGAATGGATGGGCAGGATGTGGTTTTTACGCATGCATGTCAATCATATGCATGCATGGTAGTGGATATGGTTTTCATGTGTATATCCAATGTTACAGTTTATGTTATCATGTATGATGTTGATATGTTGGTGTCATTATATATATCTATATATATATATATATATATATATATATATACATATTGTGCTAATATGGACTGATTTGTGAAGACAATATAGCCTCCCTTGAACTTCACTACGGTATGTTTGGTTATGTTTATATTTGTTTTATCTAACATCATATGTTTGGAGGAAGAAGAAGATTAGAGATGACAAGAAAAATGGTGGATTACAGTTCACGTGACTCTCCTTATATATTAATTGAGAAACACAGGGAAGAGTATTCTCTTGACATAGAAAATACCTTGAGAAGTCTAAAGGCAACGATCAGAAGTTGCAAGGTAGATAATGAAAAGATAATTCAATCATAGAAAAGGCTTGTCATGGTTCATGAAAAGAAATCTGAGGTCAATGTAGTGATCCTTCAAATCTTATCCTATTTGCAGAGACAGGGACAACCATAAATCAATTATGGGGAGGAGGAAAGGACTAATGGGGCATATGGTAGCAGGTTTCATGGAGGGCACAAGTTGGATAGAGATGACATGGTCAGAGGTGGCAGATGGATGGATACACCTGACAGGAGAAGTAGTGGTTATGGGTTCTATTATAGTTCTGGTTAAGACATACGTTATGGTCATCATCACTATCATCCTTACAAGAGGAGTGAGAAAGGGCAATTACCAAATCATTTCAAGAAAACTAAGCCTCCTACATTTGATGGAGAGTTTAAGAAAATAGAAGATGCATAATCATGGTTGTTTGGGATGAAGAAATTCTTCGAGTTGCATGATTATATAGAGAACATGAAATCCAATATAACTATTTTCAGTCTTAAGGGAAAGGCATGCATTTGGTGGGAAGATGTGAAGTGTGTCAGAGAGATTAAGACAGGGGAGTTGAGTTGGCATGAGTTCAAAAGACACTTTAGGAAGAAGTACCTTTTAGAGTGATATTACAATGGAAAGGCTAAGGAGTTCTACGAGTTGAAGATGGGGGCTATGAAAAATGAAGAGGACATGACTATTTTTTTGGATTTGTTGAGGTATGTGCCTTATCTTAAGGATGAGAAGACGAAGGTTCAAAGGTTCATCAATGGATTGATACTAGAATTCAAGGATCAAATTGAGTATGATGAGCCTCAGTCATTGGAGGAATTCATTGGGAATTTGAAGCACTATTATGAGAAGTCAAAGTTAAGACTAAGCCTAGGCATGATTTGAAGGTAATGACAAGATGAAAGGAAAATGACCTCTGAAGCGGGAATGAACTTAGGATGCAAGTGAGAAAGAAAATGTGGCTCCTTACAAGAAGTTCAGTATATAGAGAACAAACATGGATCTTGGCCTGGAGAGCAACAAAATAAAGGTAGTGGTAGGGAACCATTACAGTGTTGGATGTGTGGCAAGGATCATCATAAGAAGGATTTTCAGTTGTATCAGGGTGGTAGACCTTAGATCTACAGTGCTCAAGAGGTGCAAACAATTGGGGATGTTGGTCAAAGCATTCCTCGAATTTATGAAACATTTGATAACAAGAAGGCAGATCATTAGGCATCCATTATAGAGATGGAAGGTAAGCTTTGTGATCGAGTTGTTTCCATTTTGATTGATCTTGGATCTAATTATAGCTATGTTAATCCTAACTTGGTGGATAAGCATGGTTTGAGTAAAGAAGTGCATGAAGAGTCTTGGTTGGTGAAGTTGGCTACAAGGACCGAGAAAAGAGTTCATTACTGAGGGAGAGCCTATGCATTTGAGTTGAATGGTATGCCTACATCAACACATCTAAATGTGCTTCCTTTGGGTTTGTACAATATGATTTTGGGTATGGATTGGTTGTACCTTCATAGGACTAAGGTATATTTATACAAGAAGGCTATTGAGTGCTTAGATGATGATGGAGAGAAGAGAATCTTGCAGGGAAAAAGAAACCTACATCAGTGAGAAAGGTTATGACTATGACGGATATTCGCAGTTGTAGGAAAATGTGTGTATTTTTTGAAATGCATTTCTCCAGTGACAAAGAAAAGGATGTTGAGGATGTTGAATTCTTGAGGTATCTTTTTGTGCAACAATTTTAGGATGTATTTCTAGCATAGGTTTCAGATTTTTTTACCTCATAGGTAAGTGGACTTCTCTATTAAGTTGGTACCAGGAGCAGCACTAGCATCTAAGGCACCATATAGGATGAGCACTCAAGAATTGGTGGAATTAAAGTTGCAGCTTAAGGAAATTCTTGATAAGGCATACAATAGACCAAGAGTGTCTCCTTGGGGTGCACCAATATTGTTTGTAAAGAAGAAGGATGGCACTCTCAGGTTGTGCATTGATTATAGGAAATTCAACAAGGTGATGATGAAGAACATGTATCCTATGTCGTGGATTCATTAATTGTTTGATCGGTTGAAGGGAGAAGAAGTGTTCTTAAGGATTGACTTGAGATTAGGATATCATCAGGTACACATCAAAGAAGAGGACATCTACAAGACCATGTTCCATACAAGGTATTATCATTATGAGCTTGTAGTGGTTTCGTTTGGCCTTACTAATGCACCAACTACTTTCATGTGTTTGATGAATACTATGTTGCGTCCTTATCTAGATAAGTTTTTCATATTATTCATTGATCAAATATTAATATATTCTAAGAATGAGGAAGAGCATGCAGAACACCTAGCAGAAATGTTAAGATTATTGAGAGAGCATTAGTTGTATGCCAAGCTTTGTAAGTGTATTTTCTCTTAGACTGAAGTTCATTACTTGGGACATGTTTTTTCTAAGGAAGTTATAGCAATGGACCCAAAAAATATCAAAGTTAACATGGAGTGGTCAATTCCTAGGAATGTGGATGAGGTTAGATCATTCATGGGACTAGCAGATTATTACAAGGAGTTTATCAGGAAATTCTCATGGACTACGTATCATATGACATATTTGCAGTGAAAAGGAAAGAAGTTTGAATGGACTAAGGAGTATGCAGCTAGTTTTGAGAATTTCAAGCATTTGCTTACAAATGCTCTGGTCTTGAAGATCGCAGATCTAGCTAAAGAGTTTTTGGTATGTACAAATGCATGCAAGAGAGGAATTGGTGGAGTCTTGATGCAGGAAGGACAGGGGGTGCACTATGAGTCGAGGAAGTTGAATGAGCATGAGAAAAACTATGTGATGCATGATCTTTAGTTGGTAGTTATCACTCATGCCTTGAAGATGTGGAGACATTATCTTCTTGGTAGGAGGTTTATTCTTATGAGTGATCATAATGGACTAAGGTACTTGCTTGACCAACCTAATTTGAATGCCAAGGAAGCTAGATGGTTGGTTACTCCCAGTGAATTTTATTTCGAGATTAGGCATATCAAAGGAAAGGAGAATAGGGTTGCATATGCTCTTAGTAGGAGAGTGCAAGTGAAACACATTGCAACAATGAGTTCTTATGGGGTGGAATTATAAGAGTGGATCTTGCTAGTAGGGCAGCATGATGGCAGGTAACAACAGTTGAGAAAAATGTTACAATAGTAGGGTGAAGGTAATAGGTGTTATAGACATTTTTGGGAACTTCAACCCGATCATAAATTTCCATAAACTGAGGGCTCCTAAGTCCCTAAAAGTGTTGCTTCACTGCCTAAAGGAACAAGGTCAGCTAATTACATCATCTCCCAGAAGTTCTCCACTAAAAACTGCTCATAAATGGTCAAAACTGGACCATACTAAAAGCCCAGTGTAGAGGGTGTGATGCATATCACCTTCCCATTGTACAAGGTGCGATGCATACTGAATTACTCCTCTGTAGGGTACGATGGTCGGGAATGGACAAATGGCAGGGACAAAATGCGAGGTGGAAGATCATGGAATCTTCCAGAAGCTTCCCCTCTGACACTTGCCTCTCTATTTTCGACTAGGGATGGGTAAGAGATCATCATTCTCCAAGTGGAAGCAGGAACTATCAGAGAGAAGACACTAATAAAGACCCCAAAAGATGACTCACCTCCTATAATCATCTATATATGGATCCCTCATCACAGAGATCTAGAGGTTGGAATTGTATCTTATAGAGAAGTGCTGTTGGTTTTCTGGTGTATATTCATAGTGTTGGGTGATCTAAGCTTTGCTTGAGGTGAAGAAGGGATTTCTAGCTGGAGGATGATGCTGGGTCAGAAAATATGGTTGTAATCCTCTTGCTACTTTTCATCTTAATAAAGCTATTCTATTTTTCTTCCATATTCTTGTGTACTTGTCTATATATGCATTTGTATGGTTAACACACATCTGGTCCTGTGTTATTTATGAATATAGATCTTTGTTTCTTCGATAGTAGTATGTTGTTGTGATTCCACAGGTTCTCTTTGAAGTTGGACAGACGAAGAAAAAAAACGGCGAAGCTCTATCAAGAAGGAGAGGAAATCAAGCGCAAGACTAAGGTTGGTCTTCTTGGTTCTCCTCTTGTCTATTTTCATAAAAGAAAACGAAAGTAGACTTTACTTGTTTTTTTCTAAGATAGCCACCCATCTTAGTGGGAATAGCAGCATCTGAGTGGACACTATTCCCAGTAACAAAATGGCGACTCCACTAGGGATTGAACCCAGAATCTCTGGTTTCGTAGACTATAAAGAAAGGATTTGGGGCAAAGCTTGAGAGATGTAAGCCCCTTCAAAATAGCATCTCGAATGAGACATTCTTATCATACCACTGGCAAGCAATGTTACCGCAGGGTTCAAGCTCGTTAAAAAATAAACCCTCCATGAGCAGTTTTAGCGCATAGTTCAAGCTCGTTAAAAAATAAACATAAGTCTTGAGCAAATGTTTCCCCCAGCGTTTAAGCTCATTAAAAAAAGAACCGGTAAATAACCATTATGAATGCCTTATCGCCAGCTTTTGAGCCTTGGTCTTGTTCTCATCATCACCTCCACTCTGTTTTTAGCCGATCATTCACCCCCATATGTTTGTTTATCCCTTCGAGGAACATTTATGAAGAGTGATTCTATTAGCTATCCTTGTGACACTCCGTGATTGGAAAATTCCAAATCTTACCAGGAATAAGCTGCTACCCGAAACCATCACTCGTTCCTCAAAAACGAGTCTTCTTTAAGCTCTTTTCAACTAACTCGTAAAATATGAAAAGATTGCCGAGCGATTGGCCTCTCCGGCTATTAAAGTCATCGGAGTGCTATCCTCCTCTAGATTTTAATCTTTTTGGACCTGAGGGATTATTACACAAAAAGATCGAGCGCTTGTCTTGTTCGGCTTGTTAAAACTATCAAAAATTCATCCCTTTTGTATTCTTTTACGTTTTTTCGGACGTAAGGGATTATATAAAGAAAAAGAATCATTGGAGTCTCCTTTCTGTTTCTTTCAAACTCTCTAAAATTGAAAGGGACCGAGTTATCTTTGTCGTTAAACTCGTTAAAACGAAATAGCGACAAACTCATCCAAATGGACGAGGACGAGTTTCACTGTCGCTAGGCTCGCTAAAATATAGCGACAGGTTCACCCGAAGGGCGGATTATAGAACAAGCATAAGTTATCCTTTTCAAGCTTGAAAAAAATAAAGAGGTACTGTCAGCAATGACTGGGGAAAATTGGGAAGAAAACTTGAAGAAACTTTATTGGTAGCAAGTCGCTCTTGAACATGACACTTTCCTTCCGCATCCATGACGGGTTGGGTTGTTCTGTTCACTGGTCAACACCATTGGTCCATCACACCATCCATCTTTGGGGTTAACGCTACCAATCCATCGTCAGTGTCGCCGATATGTTCAAGAGAAGTCATTCAAACAATTCACCTGTGTCTCACCCACTGCAATACATTCATGCTCCATTCCTTCATGACCGCCACCCTGAACCCTGTATCGTCAGATTGTTTTCACCTCCAAAATGATTTGCTTCGTTTCGTGTCATTGATGTGTGATTCATTAAGGCCCTCCTGCAACAGATCGCTTATTTTCGACATCAGCTAATTATCCAAGAAGTTGACTTAGGAACAACCCTATCAGTACTTTGAAGCTTGCATGCCTCAATGGCAAGTTTCTCACTTTCTGCGACAGGTTTACATCAATGGCCTTCGACCGAGAGATTTTATGTGGTGTTCCACGCCAAGTCCTTTTTGACACCACGTGAATTGTATTGTAGTACCTTGAGGGTCATTGTCATTATTGGTGATTCCTCTCATGCATGTTAACAGCTTACATCATTGACTGGTAATCAGGCGATGTCTTTCCATGTTCGACTCCAGAACATTTTTCACATGGATCAACTTGTACTCCGAGTGAATATTGAACGAGTTTTGAAGACCCCGGATCTAGTTTCATCCATCCGGGCTACGATATATTCAGGAACATAAAGACATCAAGTGTACATAATTGCCAAACAGATGATCATCCAAATCAAAGGATGATGAGTCCATATCATCAGTCTGTCACACATACGATTGTCTGTCCTATGTACATGAAAATGAATTTATAAAGTTGAGCATGGGAATGCCCGCCTTAGCTAGATCCATGAAAAATGTTGTAAAAATAATGTATTGTATTGTATCTTATTACAAGTCACCTCTGAGCTCAAAAAAACTTCAGATCCTCATGGTAAAGCATTTCACCCAAAATCAAAAGATTAACGACCTCATGCTTTAGGGGGCAACTGTTATAGACCTTTT
>APFE030377216.1:0-41979 GCA_000404065.3 Pinus taeda | reverse complement strand
GTAGACTTTACTTGTTTGTTTCTAAGATAGCCACCCATCTTAGTGGGAATAGCAGCATCCGAGTGGAGACTATTCCCAGTAACAAAATGGCGACTCCACTGGGGAGCGACTAGATTGTTTGTTAGCCTATCTATCTTTGTTTCTTTTATAAACTTACAGACGGAAGTTGAAGTCAATCCAGCTAGCCTTCGAACTGCATTTTTTATACAAATGCAAAGTAGATCAATGCTGCTTCAGTCTATCTTCGGGTTATGTTTATGAATTAAACAATCGATCTGCAAACAATCTAATTACCCTAAGTGGTGGCTCTAGTAACCTCTTTAGATCACCCCTGTGTTTTACATACATTGAACATCACTTACTCGGGCTAAATCCTTGAACTGAATTTCAAACTATGAGTGAAAACTTGTTCAAAGTCTCGCACTGGTACCATCGCACCCTGCCTTCAAGGTAGTCTGTATGCATCGCACTTCCCGAGTGCAGTAGGTGCGTTGCATATTGGTTTCACTGTGTAAAAGGTGTGATGGTCAGGGAAGGTTAACTTTACTTTCAAACTGTGGTTTTTTTCTCACTGTTTTCAGTTCTATTTAGGAGTTTTTCTGTCTGTAGTCAGTGTATTTCTGTGAAAACCCCCTTCTCTTGCATTATTCCGCCTCCTTAGTGCAAAGAACTGTAAGTGTTTTTTATGTATTGTGCGTCATTTTCAATTCTCTTTTGCAAAAAGTAGCGTAGTCGAACTGTCGTTTCTGGATCTGAAAGTGTCCTAGCTGTTGTTTTCAGTTTTAGAAGACAATCCCATTTTTCTTGATAGTCGATTATACAGTTACTATTGCATATGATTTGAATTAGTAGTTTTTAAAGTGTAGAAAAGGAATTTTCATTTCGAAATCGCAAAGTGTCTCTATTACCTTCACTTCATTTTGAAAAAGAAATTTGTTGAGTACTGTCGCTTTAAAAGTAATTCAGATTTGCACCTAGCTTTCTTATCATCATTCATACATTAAGAAGGCTGAACACAAATACATGCATGTGCATTTTCATTTTGACTACTTGGTTTGATTTAGGACAGTGCATTTAGCGTGTTCTCTGTGCTCTTTGCAAAAATATTCTTAACTTTCTTTCCTTAGTAGCTAGGATTTTCATTGCCGAAAGAAGATTAAACATTTTTTTATCATCTTAGACTACATTTTAGGAATTATATACACATCACGCGGTGAACCTGAAAGGAAAATTGTTAAGCAAGATCAACTTAAAATAAATTTAATGAATCTAACAACGCTTTGGAACTTAACGCACAACATCTAGAGGTCTAGGCTAGAGACGTATTCCGGCGTTGTAAAGCCTGGTAACTGTTGTTTTCAATGTTGGTTGGATGATTCCTCCACTCTGAGATGGAAAGTGCCAGTATGGACTTGTGCTCCCACGTACCGTCAAGTATATATTGGGAGACCACAATAGGTTTCACCCTTTATCCTTAGGAAGCCGTGTCTGCCGCCCTATCGATCGCAATGCACTGAACATAGCATTCGGGAAGATTGACTGCCGTACCATAAAAAGTATTCTGCAGTTTTGCGATTGGTTTGGTAATCCTCTATACCTAGATCTCCAGAGAAGTCCATTTTTCTCCTTTGCAGACTCCTTAAAGGAAAAGGTCCTCTGAGCACTTGTCACTTCAGGCTCAATAAAAATCGAAGGTGACTAGAGACATCTTTTGTTTTTTCTCGACTCTTTAAAATTGAAAAAACAAGTTGTGTCAAAGCGTCTAAAATTCATTTAATTCGAAAAACATTTTTCTCTTTTTATTTTGAGTTGATCAAGTAATCCGTAATTGTGGAAGAAAGTCAATCAAAACCCCATTGTTCACGGAGACTTACGAGTCAACTGTCGTTGACTCCGGAAGCGAAACCCTTCCGGACGAAGCGGACTCGTTTAACCAGATCAAAGTCCCCTAGGTTGGTTGGAGCAAGCACTCCAACATCCTCAGAGACTTTGGTTACTCCGAACATTTCTGGTATCCCTGCCTCTACAGAAGAAAATCCGCAACAGCGAAAGGACATTACAACTGATCCTAGTGTGATGGTTAACACTTCTATTCCTAAACTGGCTCCGTCTGTAGCCAATTCAGGAGGTGTTACTACCCAACCATCTATTGTTGCAGAACTTACATATTCTCCGGCACCAGAAATATTTTACGGACCCGATGGTCTGCCTCTTCCTCCCGGATTGATTGCCATAGAAGAGATTGTGGAAGATCCTCCATCCAGTACTCCAACGCATCTTGGAGCTGGGATCACCCTGTATCCTTCTTCATCAGAGGATATTCACACGCCATCGAAATTTCCTGAAGAATCACCGAGGAATCTTTTGGATAGGCTTAATATGTCTGAACAACTGTCAACATCAAGGACTGTGTTACTTGACACAGCAACAACAGAAGCCCCTTATGCTATTCCGACAATGTTTGCCGGCATGTCATCTATCCCAACCAACTTTCAATCACTGGATGGAGTCCATCTAGGGGCTATTTCGACAGTATGGACTGTTCCCGTTTGTTCGTCCGAAATTATATCTGGAATCTCTTACGTTGAGTCTCAACAAATTGATCCGTCACAAGGTCAATTTGGGCAAATCGGTCCCCAAAGGAAAATCATTCCTGTGAGTATTGGATTACCATCGTATGGAGGGTTGTACACCCTTTCATTGCCTTCCTTGGAAGGACAACCATGCGTGAGTTCGCAACAAAATTTGGGTTATACTGGAATCATAACTAGCGGTTGGGTGCCAATCATGTCTCAACAACCAAGAGTTGTATGCTCAATACAACAAAGTTTACCTATGACAAATATCCCCACTACGCTGGCTATTGTGGCAGTATCGCAAGTACAAGTGTCACCAATTGTATGCCAACCTCAAGTTTCGCAAGTTGTAATGCAACAATCTCTTGTACCCACGACACAACCACAATCACCAACTAGTGGAATGGCATAGGTTCAAACGGGGAACACCAACCCCCATCTTGGTCAAACAGTCAGTACTAGACAACAGCCCATGACTTCACAACCATGGCTGGTGCAATACCAACAACCGCAATTCCAGCAGACTTACCAAGGATATGAGCAACAAGTCTTTGCAAATAATGGGCAGCCGTATCAACCATATCATAATAGTTATGCCCATCAACCTTACCAAAGTTACCAACATCAAATGCATTATGCTGGTATGCAAAGACCGACTGCTCAAACAATTCCATCTTATCCTGGGTATGCTCAACCAAGTCTGAATCAATAGTTGCCTTTCGTGGCAACTTTAGAGTTACCGGATCTGAGTTGACTAACAAATGATCAAATTGCCTATGCCCCTTGGTGGCTGGTGATTCCGCATAAACTTTCGTCGGATATTCCTAAATTTAATGGGAATTCGGGTGAAGACCCATCGAATCATGTGATGACCTTTCATCTATGGTGTTCATCAAACACTCTCAATGATGATTCGATTCGGCTTCGCCTCTTTTAGCGCACGTTAACTGGTCCGGTAGCAAAGTGGTATATCGACCTGCCTAGAGCTTCGTTTGATAAATTTAATACCCTAGCCACAACTTTTTTAACCCATTTTTAGTTGCCTATAAGGTATGAAACAAGAACTGAGCTACTTACCAATTTCAAACAAATGACAACCACTCACATATCCGATCATATTCATGAGTGGCGACGTCGTCGTAGAATGGTAAAAACATATGTTCCTGATTAGCTATTGGCTGAATGGTTTATTAAGTCACTGTTACCCGCTATTACAGAAGATGTGGCAAAGGGAGGAGTCGTCACTAAAGAGCAAGTTATTGCTCGTGCACAATATCTAGAATTGATCTATACTCAGTTTGGCATGCTCTATGATAAAATCCCTGATGCTCCTAGACCAGAATTTTTTGTTCCTCCGCCTCCTAAATCAAACAAAGACTCTCATGCCAGTGATGGTGTGATAGGTACGACAAACACTAAAACCACAAAGGCTACATCGAAAAAGGCCCGCACGGTTTCGAGTCAAAATGCAAATGAGGAACTTCTAGTCTCGGAAGTAAATGTCGTGTCGACAGACAAAGGCAAAGAACCCAAGCAACCAGGAGGGAAGAAGAAAAAACAAGGGAAGAAGAAAAACCAGGAGGAAACATCTCCTAAAAAATCTTCTGCAAACACTTCCGGGGATAAGAAACCAGGAAATCCATGCAGTATATGTGATGAGGATCACTGGACCAGAGGGTGTCCATATAAAGAAGAACTTAGAAAATTCTTCAAAAGTCAAAAACCTTGGCTGTACTAACTGATCTGTTTCCAAACCCAGGAACAAATCTGGTTGCTAGCGAAAATGCTTCCCCGTCCCAAGTGCTAATGTTGTCAGTTTCAAAGCAACTAAATGATGCTCTGATATCGACAAGGAGTAAAGATTACGGGAATCCATAGATGTTGAACAACAAGGATAATGATCAACCTAGTAGTTCAACAACAACTTCAAACGAAGTTGTGCCGCCCATCATTCCTGAATTAATAATAAAACTGCCGAAGGGAGTAGTACACAAATCGACATTTAATCCTCGTGCCCGAGTAGCACAACACTATAATATAGTGGAGGATTTAGCCCAATCGCCCTCTGCGATGTCAACTCTTGAGGTGCTGCAAAATTGCCCCTCCCAAAAGTAGGCTTTATTATCACCAATAGGTGGGATTGACCCAATGGATCCCAATCTTGTATCTTTTAATCATAAAGGATACGACCCTCAGCTGCCAGCTCAACTAGCTTTCCTCATTCAGGTGAAAGCCCTCAACAAAACTGTTCATAGAACAATTATTGATGTGGGGGCATCCACATGTATCATGTCGATGAGTTGCTGGAAAACTCTAGGGTCTCCATCCTTGTCACAATCGTCGATGACATTGAAAGCTTTTGATGGACGAACATACACCCATTATGGAATATTAAGTAACTTGCAAGTCGAACTAGGGGGAAAAACGGTAAAAATCGATGTTGAAATCATCGACGAAAATCTCGATTACAACATCCTACTGGGAAGACCCTAGATATATGCCATGGCAGCCGTTGTGTCGACCTACTTTAGGAAAATTGCATTTCCATCCCAAGGAGGAATTACAATCATCGACCAACAAAATTTTCTCCCCAACAGTTCGCAAGTTACGGGAAGCATTCCAATGATCCATGGAATCCCTAGCACGCTTCACAATATCGGAGTAGGCCTACTAAAAGACCATACGTTAATGGGAACTTTTACCCTACCGCCTCCTACAAATTTGGCGGAAGTGGCTAATGTAGGAACCTGCAATATGATATCTTCCATGCAAGAGATGTTAGAAAACGATGTTAAAATGGATCATTCGCAAGTTTTGCCTCTAACCCCACTGGAAATATTATAGAAATCAATGTTTTCAGCATGGGAGGCAAACCCGCATCAATGCTCATCAAGCGTTTGGATAGATAGGTCTAAGGAATATGGCACCCCTTCAGATCCTTGTTCACAAGTACACTCTACAGACGAAGGAATCATTCAATCGATGATGATTGATGGGGCACCATGGGAAGATTACCACCATCATTCCCATCTTCTGAACTGGAAAGAAGATAATTCTGGCAACCTACACCATCCTTCGGTATTTGACTTTCTGAAAAATACTGTAAATACGATGGATTCTGAGAGAAACCTATCCAATATCGAAGAGACTACTGCCATAAATATCTCGACCAAAACAGATGTTGTAGAGAATATTCATGTTGGCAAATCTTGTTCTTCTTTAGAACTGGAAATATATAGCACTCTCTTTCGTGAGTTTAGAGATGTCTTTGCTTGGTCATATGATGAAATGCCAGGTATTGACTCGAGCATAGCTGAACATGAAATTAAGATGTATCCAGATGTCAAACCGGTACGACAGCGGATAAGGCAGGTGCACCCCAAGAAAGTCTTTGCCATCAAGGCAGAAGTTGAAAAACTCCTCCATGTTGGTTTCATTTATCCCGTTCCTCTAACCGATTGGGTATCGAATATTGTTCCTGTGATGAATAAACAAGAAACGATTAGAGTGTGTGTCGATTACAGGGATGTAAATCAAGCTTGTCCAAAAGACAACTACCCTACACCCTTTATCGACCAAATAATTGATGAATGCGCTGGATGTGAAATATTTTCATTTATGGATGGATTTTCCGGGTATAATCAAATAAATATCCACCCATAGGACCAGTCAAAGACTGCATTCATTTGTCCATGGGGCACATTCGCATATTGCAAGCTACCCTTTGGTTTGAAGAACACAGAGGAAACTTTTCAGAGAGCAATGAACTATGCTTTCCATGACATAAAAAACATCGTTCAACCATATCTCGATGATCTCCCAGCTCATTCGCGAAAGCGGATCGATCATCCGCACCATTTGAGAGCGATATTTCTACGTTGCCGAGACTACAAGATATGACTCAATCCGAACAAATGTGTGTTTTTTGTGTCAGTTCTGGTTGTTTACTTGGCTTCGTAGTCTTAAAGGATGGGATTCATCTCGACCCTTGCAAGGTTTAGGCAATCATCGATTTGCCTCCACCTTCAAGCTTGCTTCAAATTCAGAAACTCCAAGGAAAAGCAAATTTCCTCAGGAGGTTCATTCCAAATTACGCCGAACTAGCTAAAGGTTATACTCGTCTATTGAAAAAGGAAGTACTCTTCGTTTGGTACCAGGTCGCGCAAGCCTCCTTTGATGCTTTAAAGAAATCTCTAATACAAGCATCATTAATGTATGCTCCTGATTACCAAAAATACTTTAACCTGTATCTGGCTGCAACAGATATGACCATAGCAATGGTTTTAGTTCAAGAAGACAATGGAATTGAACATCTTATATATTATTTAAGACGAAACTTAAATGATACGGAAATGAAATACTCCTACGTTGAAAAGCTCGCCCTCGCAGTTGTTCAAGCGATATAGAGATTTCGACACTACGTCCTCTTTAGGAAAACTACCATTTTATCAGATTGCAACCCCATGACTTATATATTGTTGCGACAGTTGCTGGGGGGAAAATATTCAAAATGGATAGCAATTATAAAAGAGTTTGATTTGGAATTCAAAAAATCCAAATCAAAGAAAGCCCTGGTATTCACAGAGTTACTATGCGATCTCCCATCGTCGTCCAACGATGCAACATCCGAAGAAGCAATCGTGGATGAAAATTTGTTTCTGATATCTTCAAGTGATCTGTGGTATGGAGATATAATCATTTATCTCCAGACACAAACATATAGGTCTAATACCTCACGCTCCGAACAACGACGTATTCGATACTAAGCAAAAGACTACGTGATCATCGATGATACTCTTTACCGTCGTGGTATCGATACAGTTTTGCGGAGGTGCCTCACCCATGAGGAGGTCGAAAAAGTCTTAAATGATTGTCATTCAGGCGCATGTGGGGGGCATCAATCTGGTTATGCTATGGCGCAAAAAATTTTGCGAGCAGGATACTTCTGGTTAACAATGTTCAAAGATTGCATAACCGTAGTAAGAAGTTGTCATGCTTGCCAAATTTTCGATAGCAAAACGAGAAGACCACCTGCACCACTGCAGCCACTAGTAGTTGTTGGGCCATTTGCCAAATGGGGAATAGATTTCATGACATGTAACCCCACCTCGACTGGGGGGCATGGGTATATAATAGTCGCGGTAGACTATTTTACCAAATGGGTCGAGGCGATGCCTACATTAAACAACAGCGGCGAAATGGCTGCTCTTTTCTTTTTTAATCACATAGTCTCCAGATTCGGCATTCCATAGGCCATAGTCACAGATCATGGATCGCATTTTTGCAATCACATGATGGTTGAGTTGGCTGCCAAATTAGGACTGTCCCACGACAGCTCTACTCCGTACTATCCGCAAGCTAACGGACAGGTTGAGGCAATCAAAAAAGTCCTAAAGCGCATGCTGCAAAGGATGATCGAAGTCCACAAACAGGATTGGCACCTAATATTGTACTCGGCATTGTGGGCATACCAGACATCGGTAAGAAATGCAACCAGGTTCACACCTTTTCAACTTGTGTATGGTCTGGAAGCAATCTTACCTGTTCAATGTGAAATCTCGTCCCTCAAACTCGTAGTCAACCTTCTCCCTGGAACCTTAGAAGAAGAGGCTCGTTTCTTGGAACTAATCCAATTGGATGAAACCCGTCGCGATGTAGCTTCGGCTAATGAAGCTCATAAGAAACGAGTCAAAGCACAGTTTGACAAGAATGCCAAACCTCGCATCTTCTCGGAAGGTGACCTAGTCTTACTTTACGACCAGGAATTCGATAAGTTGGGAGCAGGGAAATTCAAATCATTATGGATGGGTTCCTATATTGTTAAGCAAGTATTAGCAAAAGGAGCCTACGAGTTGATGGACTATGATGGAATTCCACTGGCGCAACCTCATAATGGGTTGTACCTCAAGCGTTACTATGCTTGATTTCGCATAGTAATACTCATGCTTTGTTACGTTTTTGTTTTTGCCAAGATAATTTAGTTTGGTTAAGTAATCCACTTTTTGCATTTGTTGCAGATGTCGAACCTACTGGAATCATTCGTCGGATATGCTGACGGAGCAAGTCGTAGTTCGCGGAACCTGTCTTCTACGGCATGGGCCATTTTCAATCCCAGCGGCGAGTTAGTAATTTTCAGAGGAGTGTGTATTGGTCGGTCTATGAACAATATCGCTGAGTACAGTGCATTGATAGAAATCCTTTCTGATGCCATCGCACATGGCATATGCCGACTTGTCGTCAGGTTAGACTCACAGCTCGTCATTCTACAACTCACCGACATCTATTCTGTACGAAATCCAGCTATCTATCGCATGTTCCTAAGGGTCAAAATTTTGGAAAGACAGTTCGATTTCATCCAATATCAACACATTTCCAGAAGTTTAAACACAGTAACAGACTCATCGGAAAATTATGTGTTAGATAGACATTTGCAACATTTATAAAAAGAAGCATCACATCAATATATGCAGCAGGATCATGTAACTTAACCAAAATAAAGCTTCAAAAATAAAAAATATATTTCATAACTATTTATAGTTTGTACATAATGTTCTATAACCAAGAAAAAATCGGTCAAATGACCCAAAACTCAAAATTTTAGGGGGCATCCTTGTCTAATGATGCTGGTGATAACAAGTCACCACCTGTGCAATCATGTGTAAAAGCCTAGTCCATCGACTCGACACTCCAGTAGTATGTCGCTGCAACCACAGAGGCAGCTCGTCGGTCCTCACATCCGGGATACCAAGGGTAAGACCTTCGATCTGGTCCTATAGTGCTGAAAGAGTCTTGACCACATCAAGGTCGCGAAGGATGGCCCTCCCAACAGCCTCTCTTGCTGGAGCGGCCGCTGGATCTCTGCGGCGTACTGCTGGTCGAACTGGTCCAATGTCTACATGAGCAAATGAGTTTTGATTAGTCTTGATCAAAAAAAATAAGAGCATTATAAAGAACAATGAATAGAGATATGGTTAGAAGAATTACCCATGGCACCCCACTGCTCGCCAGCCAGCAGCACCAAATCTGGGTCACCTCGGAAATCCATACCAGCATATGGGAACCTAGCATAAACCTTCTCCTGATGATCGAACCACTCGAAGAAGGTCTCAAAAAAAGAAATCTGGGGCTGGCCAGCGTGCCGAGACATGAGGTCAACCCATCTCTGCATCCATGGTTTAGTCGGTGGAGGTAGGCCAAGTGAAATGTACTGCGGCTGCATCAGTGGGATTCTCTCCAAGGCGAAAGCGGTCAAAATAGAACCATAACCAAAGTTCTTGGATCTTCCGATTTTCACCTTGGTCAATTATTCTTTCATCATAGAGAGTACTGCATCACACCAATTGAACACCTTCGGTTCAAGGCATTACAAAGCATACTGCATATAAGACTTGTTAGCTATGTGAAGAGCAGAACTACCAGCCAGTCTAGCAAAAGTGAACAGAATGGTCTGCAAGGGCCGGTCAGTGACATCTCGGATATTGATCTTGCCATCCGTACTTGGCTGAGAATCCTCTCTGCAGTGCCGACGAATGTACTCCCTCACGGACTCACCCCCACGGGCGGAGCCTGATAATGAGAGAGGGGCACCATGCCTCGATAAACCGGTCAGAAAATAGATGTCCACGACTATTAGGGGGATCGATTTACCCCTAATCTGGAACACCTGGTTGATAGGATCCCAGGCATTGAGGAAATATTGCAACAAACTAATTTGTTGCCTCATGCTAGAGATATGGAAAAACTTCAACAAGCCACAGTTTTGCAATGCAGCTACTGTGCCTGGATCATGTAAAGCAACAACGTCCTCTTCTTCATGCTCGTGTTCTCGCCATGTAACAACCATTTTGCTCCGATGAATCTTTGAAAAACAAACAAGAGAAGAGTCAGGATCTTTATTTGGTAAAATAAGGCAAAAATCCATGAGGAAACTGTGCAAAAACTTTCCTCCCTGCGCCCATCACACCCCAGTAAGTGTACTGGGAGCGATGCATACTGACTAGTCAGTGAGAAGATCAGTATGCATTGCACCTTTCGATTAAGGAAGGGTGTGATGGTCCCAAGGCGAGTTCTTCAAACCCTAGAGGCTCAGTAGAACAAGGAAACAAGCTCAAAATCCAAAATGAAAGGCATGCAATTGAAGAACACAAGTTTAGCTCCTACTTGGTCCAAACAGTGTCGAGAATTGTCCACAGAATCTCCCGGAATCTGCTGGTGAAAATCAGGGGGAAAGGCACCTCCAGAGCTCCAACAAACCAAATTCAAATGAAATGGTAAAATGAGAGGTAAAAGTCACTTCTAATTTACCATGCACGTAATTCAAGTAAAATACTAGTGTTATTAACTCATTTATCAGGCATATGTTTTCATTTCTAATCGGTTTGATGAAGCAAATGAACAGGTAGTACAATCTTTGAAAGAACAAAATGCTAATGGTGAATCAAAGACTCAATGACCATCATCGCGAGCAATGTTACCGCAGGGTTTAAGCTCGTTAAAAAATAAACCCTCCATGAGCAGTTTTAGCACATAGTTCAACCTTGTTAAAAAATAAACATAAGTCATGAGCAAATGTTTCCCCCAAAGTTTAAGCTCATTAAAAAATGAACCAGTAAATAACCATTATGAATGCCTTATCGCTAGATTTTGAGCCTTGGTCGTGTTCTCATCATCCCCTCCACTCTGTTTTTAGCTGATCATTCACCCCCATATGATTGTTTACCTCTTCGAGGAACATCTGTGAAGAGTGATTCTATTAGCCATCCTTGTGACACTGTCGTGATTGGAAAATTCCAAATCTTACATGGAATCAGCTGCTACCTGAAACCATCACTCATTCCTCGAAAATGAATCTTCTTAAAGCTCTTTTCACCTGACTCGTAAAATATGAAAAGATTGCCAAGTGATTGGCCTCTCCGGCTCGTTAAAGTCATCGGAAGTGCTATCCCTCCTCTAGATTTTAATCTTTTTGGACCCGAGGGATTATTACACAAAACGATCGAGCGCTTGTCTTGTTCGGCTCGTTAAATCTATCGAAAATTCATCCCTTTTGTATTATTTTACACTTTTTCGGACTTAAGGGATTGCATGACAAAAAAGAATCATTGGAGTCTCCTTTCCGTTCCTTTCAGACTCTCTAAAATTGAAAGGGACCGAGTTATCTTTGTCGTTAAACTCGTTAAAACCAAATAGCAACAAACTCGACCGCATGGACGAGAACGAGTTTCATTGTCGCTAGGCTCGCTAAAATATAGCGACAGGTTCGCCCGAAGGGCGGATTATAGAACAAGCATATGCTATCCTCCTCAAGCTTGACAAAAATAAAGAGGTACTGGTCAGCAATGACTGGTGAAAATTGGGAAGAAAAAAAGAAGAAACTTTATTGGTAGCAAGTCGCTCTTGAACATGACACTTTCCTTCCGCATCGATGCTGGGTTGGGTTGTTCTGTTCACTGGTTCTCACCATTGGTCCGTAACACCATCCATCTCTGGGGTTAACGCTACCAATGCATCGTCAGTGTTGCCGATATGTTCAAGAGAAGTCATTCAGAAAATTCACCTGAGTCTCACCCACTGCAATTCATTCATGCTTCATCCCTTCATGACCGCCACCCTGAACCCCCATATCGTCAGTTTGTTTTCACCTCCAAAATCATTTGCTTCGTTCCGCGTCGTTGATGTGGGATTCATTAAGGCCCTCCTGCGACGGGTCGCTTCTTGTCGACATCAGCTCATTATCCAAGAAGTTCACTTAGGAACAACCCTTTTAGTACTTTGAAGCTTGCATGCCTCAATGGCAAGTTTCTCACTTTCGGCGACAGGTTTACATCAATGGCCTTCGACCGAGAGATTTTGCGTGGTGTTCGATGCCAAGTCCCTTTTCACACCACATAAATTGTACTGTAGTACCTTGAGGGTCATTTTCATTATTGGTGATTCCTCTCGTGCCTGTTAACAACTTACATCATTGGCTGGTAATCAAGCAATGTCTTTCCATGTTCGACTCCAGAACATTTTTCACATGGATCGACTTGTACTCCGAGTGAAGATTGAACGAGTTTTGAAGACCTTGGATCTAGTTTCATCCATCCGAGGTGCGATATATTCAGGAACATAAAGACATCAAGTGTACATCATTGCCAAACAGATGATCATCCAAATCAAACGATGATGAGTCCATATCATCAGTCTGTCACACAGACGATTGTCTGTCCTATGTACATGAAAATGAATTTATAAAGCTGAGCATGGGAATGCCCGCCTCAGCTAGATCATGAAAAATGTTGTCAAAATAATGTATTGTATTGTATCTTATTACTGGTTGCCTCCTAGCTCGAAAAAACTTCGGATCCTCATAGTAAAACATTTCACTCGACATCAGAAAGATTAACGACCTCATGCTTTAGGGGGCAACTGTGATAGACATTTTTGGGCACTTCAACCGTGATCATAAATGTCCATAAACTGAGGGCTCCTAAGTCCCTAAAAGTGTTGCTTCACTGCCTAAAGGAACAAGGTCAGCTGATTACATCATCTCCTAGAAGTTCTCCACTGAAAACTGCTCATAAATGGTCAAAACTGGACCATACTGAAAGCCCAGTGCAGAGGGTGCGATGCATATCACCTTCCCAATGTACAAGGTGCGATGCATACTGAATTTCTCCTCTATAGGGTGTAATGGTCAGGAATGGACAAATGGCAGGGACAAAATGTGAGGTGGAAGATCATGGAATCTTCTAGAAGCGTCCCCTATGACACTTGCCTCTCTATTTTCGACCAGGGATGGGTAAGAGATCATCATTCTCCAAGTGGAAGCAGGAACTATCAGAGAGAAGAGACTAATCAAGACCCCAGAAGATGACTCACCTCCCTATAATCATCTATATATGGATCCCTCATCATAGAGATCCATAGGCTGGAATTTTGTATCTTATAGAGAAGTGTTGTTGGTTTTCTGGTGTATATTCATAGTGTTGGGTGATATAAGCTTTTCTTGAGGTGAAGAAGGGCTTTCTAGTTGGAGGATGATGCTGGGTCAGAACATATGGTTGTAATCCTCTTGCTACTTTTCATCTTAATAAAGCTATTCTTGTTTCTTCCATATTCTTGTGTACTTGTCTATATATGCATTTGTATGGTTAACACACATCTGGTCCTGTGTTATTTATGAATATAGATCTTTGTTTGTTCGATAGTAGTATGTTGCTGTGATTCCACAAGTTCTCTTTGAAGCTGGGCAGACGAAGAAAAAAAACGGCGAAGCTCTATCAAGAAGGAGAGGAAATCAAGCGCAAGACTAAGGTTGGTCTTCTTGGTTCTCCTCTTGTCTATTTTCATAAAAGAAAACAAAAGTAGACTTTACTTGTTTGTTTCTAAGATAGCCACCCATCTTAGTGGGAATAGCAGCATCCAAGTGGACAGTATTCCCAGTAACAATAGGGATGAGGAGTATCATCTCACAGCAGATGGTTTGGTCATATTCAAAAACAATATTTATGTGTCGGATAGCAGTGAGCTCAAGAATCTTATCTTGAGGCATTTTCATGTCAAGTTGTATTCAAGTCACCTAAGATATCCTAAGATATTGAAAATTGTTAAGAAGTTCTACCATTGGCCGAACTTGAAAAAAGAGGTGCCTAAGTTTGTTGCTAGATGTTTTGATTTTTAGCAAGTAAAATCATATTGTAAGAATCCAAGTGGTTTACTACATCTAATTACGATTCTAGAGTGGAAATGGGAGGTCATTTCCATGGACTTCATTACAAGTTTTCTGAGGAAATAGAAGCAACATGATTCTGTCATGGTTGTGGTTGAAAGGTTAAGTAAGGTAGCTCACTTCATTGTGGTAAAGTCTACTAATTCAGCTAGTGAAATGGTTCAGGTATTCATTAAGGAGATAGTGATATTGCATGGAGTTCCCATGAAGATTATATTAGATAGAGAGGTTAACTTCACTTCCAAGTCTTGGAAAGACTTGTTTGCAGGTTTTGGGACAGAGTTGTCTTTCAGTACAACTTGTCATCCGCAGATAGATGGCCAACATGATTCTTGAGGAAATGTTGAAGATGTATGTCATGCATCACTAGGGGAAGTGGGAAGAGTATCTTCCACTGTTATAGTTATCTTATAATAATGGGTATCAAGAGTCCTTGAAGATGAGTTTGTTAGAGGTTCTTTATTGGTGGAGTCATAATAATCCTATTAACTGGAGTGATCCAATGAACAGGGTATTGATTGGACCTGATATGTTGGCAAAGATGGAACAAGAAATGTAGGTTATTAAGATGAACTTGAATACAACACAAGACAAGTAGAAGAGTTATGCAGATTAACGGGCATTAAAAGAGTTTCACATTGGGGAGCATGTGTACTTATACATTGGGTCAAGTTCCAAGTTAGCACCTTGATATTGCGGGCCTTTTGAGATCCTTGAGAGGATTAGACCAATGGCCTACCAAATTTCAATGCCTTCGACAGTGAAATTCCATGATGTTTTCTATGTTTCATTACTTAAGAGATATGTAAATGATGTTGATCATGTGATTGAATAGTCTATATTGCAGGTGGAACCAGAAGGAGAATTCCAGCCAAAACCTTAGTGCATATTACAGTGGAAATAACTCATGCTTCGAAACTGAGCCATATAGCAAGTTAAAGTGAAGTAGAAGCACTTTGGGCCCGATGAAGCTACATGGGAGATGGTTGTTCAGATGCAGGCTTTGTATCCTTCGTTATTTGTTAGGTCGAGCAAATGAGTTTTCGTATATGTATGTATATATGAGTATGGTTGTAGATATTGCGATGAGATATGTTATAGAGCTCCAATAAGCAGTATGATTTTCATGTTTTTCATGTTGGTCATGGTTTGCAATAGTTGTTCATTGTAAATATTGTATCGAGCTATTATAAAGCTCCATAGACAATATGTTTTATTTTTAGCAGTTTGTTGGGCATAGGTGTCATATAACATTGAGGATGGTGTTCCCCTAGGGGAAGGGGTTTGTAATAGCCCCAGGTTAAAGTTTATGTAATAAAGTTTAATAAAGAAAAAATAAGACCAAGGTCATGCGACACATATTCCAAGATGAATGTTGGGAAAAGCACTATAGTGGCCATCACTTTTAGTTAATTAATGGCTAAAGAAATTGGAAAAGGCATTGGCAAAGAAATGAGGCATTAATTGGAATTTAATTATGAGAAATAAAGGAAAATAGGAGAAAAGGAAGGTGAAGAGACACATATTTGCATGAGAGGAAATTAGAAGGAAAATTAAGGAAAATGAAGAAAAAGGAGACATCAATAATAAAAAAGCTTCAGAAAACTAGTTCACATATTTTGTCAGTTTGGCTTTGGAGATAGTTTTAGAGAGAGAGAGAGAAAATCAAGAGGAGAAAGCAAGCAAGAAAGCAAAGGAAGGAAAAAGGAAAGGAAAGGACAAGAAAGGAAAGCAAGCAGAAGGTTGGATCAACATCTTCAGTAGGAAGTTTTACAGGTAATGGGGTTGCATGTGTGATTTCCTAGCTAAGGTGTGAACGCATGGTACATTCATTTTTTGAAAATAGAAACAATAATTGTTAAAAATTAGCATCAAGAAAAATCCTAATTTAATTTGTCTTTAAATTAAATTAGGAATTAAATTGTAATTATAATTCTCATAGCAACATGTAACAGTTAACTAAGTTGACTTAGTTGGCTCAATAAATTCGAGTTGTGATTCTATCTAGAGTCATGTAGAGTGATCCCTAAATTTTAGGGGCCCAGATTGAGTTAATATTGAGTTGTAATTATTAAATTCAATTTAACTAGTTCTAACTAAAGGAGGAACTAGTTAGAGGTCAAGTGAATTAAATTGGATTTAATTCACATGCAGTGATCAATCAAATAATTCACTCATAATTAACTCATGAATGTTAGTTCTAAGAAAGACCCAGTTGAGATTAGAGTTCAGGGATTGTGTGCTATCAATTGTAAAATCATATAAATTAAACCGATGGTGCATGCAATCATATAAAGGCCTATGGATGGATTGTGAAATTATGGATGAGGAATTTCCCAATTAAATATGGGCTAATACCCTAGGAAATTGCACAAGGAAGTAGGAGTTTGACGGGCAACATATTTGGCTAAGTATTGGCTTAAGCTAGTTTGTGAAGCAGTGAGATAGATTGTACTTATTTAGAGATTGTTCAGGTTGAGAAAACATTGTATTTTCTTCTTAGACATTATGATTAATGTTGTATCTTTCCCCAGAAAATTATTGTGTTATATGTGATTGAAATTCTTCCTTTTCCGCTTCATGATTTCATCGATCAATTTTTGTTTCTGTTGACGAGTAGAGTAGATTCAAGTAAATTTTTTTAGCATATTACAATCTACAGTTTGAATCTAAAGAAGGTTATACATGGTATTAGAGCTTAAATAACTATAGAAGAGGAGAATATGAGTTTGGTTTTTAGGAGAAATTGAATTTTTAGTATCATACTTTAGAGCCAGCAGGATGTCATTCTACGAATTGAGATTTGAGTATGCCCTTGAGGGTAGCTTGAATTACATAGATTGGAAGGACAATATGGAGGCAATGTTGGAAGACAATGGGCTTAAGGAATTCATAGACAAAGATATTCCTAAGTCTCCAACAATGGATGCACAAGATCTGGTAGAATGGAGAAAGTGTATGGCAAAGGTGAGAAGAATTATCCTAGAAGTAGTTCGAGATCATATTGTCTCGAATCTCCACAATAAGGAAACTCCATTTACAATGTGGAAGGCCTTGACAGACTTGTTTCAAAACAAAAGTGGCCACATGAAGTTGGCACTAAAGGAAAAGATCAGAAATATCAAGATGGAGAAGTGCGATACAATACTGAAGTACTTGACCAAGTTCACCCAATGTCGGGATGAGATTGGAAGTGTCAGTGTTACTGTTGTGAAAGATGATCTGGTGAGCCTAGCACTTCTAGGAGAGCTAACCCTGGAAGAGGAATTTGCATTAGTCAGCAAAGGAAATAAATCCAAGGGAAAGAAGTCCCAAGGTGAGGAGGGTGGTGAGAAGAAGTACTTGTTGAACATCAATTGTTTTCACTATCACAAGGTCGGCCACTATGCCATGAAATGCCCATAGAAGAAAGAAAGAAAGAAGGAGCTTGAAGTAGCAGCAATAGCAACAGGTGAAGCTCTAGCCTCACAATTCAAACTTGATTTTACTCTCATTTCATGCTTGGAAAGTATTGTAATGGGAAGCATGTGGTATATCGAAAGTGGTGCCTCGTTCCATATGATGGGGAATAAATATCTCTTCAGTGACCTTGAGGAGAAAGACCTCAAGCAGAACAAATAGTTTGGAGATGATGGGAGGTATAATGCGACCAACATTGGTACTGTTACTTTTCAGAGGGAGTCTGGATCCCCTCTCAGAATCATAAATGTGATGTATGTTCCAAGACTAAACAAGAATCTTGTTTCCATCGAGGTATTAGAAGGTCATGGCTACGATGTGATATTTAGCAAATAAAAGGTTTTCCTTAGACATGTCGCCACAAGACAAGTGAAATAGATCGGTGTGCAAGTCAAGAACTTGTATGGACTTGAGGTACAAGATGCATGAAAATCCTTGAGGAGGAAGTCAAAGGTTAGAGACTTGGTGGTTAAGAGGGAGCATGAATTACCTCTCAAGATGTAGCCTCAGAAGCATCCTCAGAAGCAGCCTCAGCAAGTCGTGGAGCAACCACAATTGGAGAAGAAGAGAGGAGACTGAGTGGAAACATCCACTCAAGCATAGACATCTAGTAGGGGGAAATTTTGAGCCAAGTGGGTAGAGGGAGCACATGCAGCCATACCTCAACGTGTGAGGTGGGGTGATACAAAACTATAGTCCAATAGTTTCATAAATTGGGCAGGATCCATTGAGGTGTGTTTGTCTCATGGATCATTACCTTGCTACAAGGGCCCACAACACTCAGTATCAAGAGGATCAGTGTTAGTCAAATACTGAGGAGTGCATAGCAGTGTTGATAGCAAAGAAGGAGGCTTAGTGGTAGAGTTAGAAGCATCATAGTTTTCCTAGTAGATAGTTGTAGACACAATTGATTCAGTTTATTTTGTTTGGATTCTTTTTTCTTGTAGATGTTGCAGTAGCAACAAAAACGATGACAAGAGTTGCATGTAGAACATTCCAAAGGTACCATATTGGGATAGATTTGAATTCCTTTCCTTTCTAGAGGGAGTGTTTAAAATAGCAACAAGAAATGTTAAAAATAGCATCAAGAAAAATCCTACTTTAATTTGTCCTTAAATTAAATTAAGTATTAAATTGTAATTCTAATTCTCATAACAACTTTTAACAATTAACTAAGTTAAGTTGAATTAGTTGGATTAGTAAATTCGAGTTGGGAGTCTATCTAGAGTCATGTAGAGTGATCCCTAAATTTTAGAGGCCTAGGTTGAGTTATTATTGAGTTGTAATTATTTAATTCAATTTAACTGAGTTAAATTCAGTTAAACTAGTTTGAACTGATGGAGGAAATAGGGAGAGGTCAAGTGAATTAAATTGGATTTAATTCACATGAATTGATCAATCAGATAACTGATAATTCACTCATTAATAACTCATGCATGTCAGTTCTGAGAAATACCTAGTTGAGATAACATTTCACGGACAATGTACTATCAGTTGTAAAATCATCTAAATTAAATTGATTGTGCATGCAATTAGAGAAAGGCCTATGGATGGATTGCACAATTATGGATGAGGATTCTCCCAATTAAATATGGGCTAATTCCCTAGGAAACTTCACAAGGAAGTGGGAGCTTGGAAGGCAGCAGATTGGGCTGAGTATTGGCTTGAGCTTATTTGTGAAGCAATGAGATAGATTGTACTTGTGTAGAGGTTGTTCGGGTTGAAAAAGAATTGTATTTTCTTCTCAGATTTTTTTATTAATGCAATATACAGATATCAGGGTTTTTTAACTATGGCTTTCCTCAAAAAATTATTGTGCTGTGTGATTGAAATTTTTCCTTTTTTGCTTCGTGATTTCATCGACCAATTTTTGTTTTCACTAATGAGTAGAGTAGATTCAAGTCAATTGTTTTAGCATATTACAATATGCAGTTTGAATATACAAGAAAATTCTACATGGTATTAGAGCTGAAATCACTATATAAGAGGAGAATACGAGTTCTTTTTGTAGGAGAAATCAAATTTGCAGTATCATACTTCAGAGCCAACAAGATTGCATTCCACAGATTAAGACTTGAGTATGCCCTTGAGGCTAGCTCAAATTGGATATCCTAGAAGGACAGGATGGAGACAGTGTTGGAAGACAACGAGCTTAAGGAATTCATAGACAATGATATTCCTAAGCCTCCAACAACTGATGCACAAGATATGGCAGAATGAAGAAAGTGTGTGGCAAAGGTGAGAAGAATTATCCTAGAATGAGTTTGAGATCATATTGTCTTGAATATCCATGGTAAGGAAACTCCATTTGTAATGTGGAAGGCCTTGACAAATGTATTTCAAAACAATAGTGACCACAAGAAGCTATCACTGAAGGAAAAGCTCAGAAAGATCAAGATGTAGAAGGGTAATATAATATCGAAGTACTTGACCAAGTTCACCCAATGTCGGAATGAGTTTGTAAGTGTCGTTGTTACTATTTCTGAAGACGATCTGGTGAGCCTAGCAATTACAGGACTTCCCAAGAGCTGACACAACAACTAGGACTCAGTTAATGGGAGGGAGAAGATACCAATGTGGCAGAAATTGTTATCTTACTTGGTACAAGAAGAAATTTGGCAGAATACCAGAGATAAGATCTCATCCAAAGAAGTGGAAGAGGACTTGCATTAGTCAAGAAATAAAAGAAAGCCAAGGGAAAGAAGTCGCAAGGTGAGGAGGGCGGCAAGAAGAAGGAATTTTCGAACATCAATGAGCTTGAAGTAGCAATAATAGGTGAAGCTCTAGCTTCAAAATTCAAACTTGATTTTACTCTTATTACATGCATGGAAAGAACTGTAATGGGAAGCATGTGGTATCTCAACAACGGTGTCTCATTCCATATGATGGGGAATAAAGGTATCTTCAGTGACTTGGAGGAGAAAGACCTCAAGCAGAACATAGAGTTTGGAGATGATGGGAGGTATAGTGCGACTGACATCGGTACTGTTACTTTCTAGAGGGAATTTGTCTCCCCTCTCAGACTCACAGATGTTTCCATCTAGGTATTGGAAGACCATGGCTATGATATGATATTTAGCAAAGGAAAGGTTTTCCTTAGACACATCACCACGGGACAGGTGAAAATAATTGGTGTGCGAGTCAAGAACCTGTATTCTCTTGAGTTACAAGATGCATGAAAATCCTTGAGGAGCAAGACAAAGGTTAGAGACTTGGTGCTTGAGAGGGAGCATGAATTACCTCTCAAGATGCAACTGCAGAAGCAACCTCAACAAGTTGTGGATCAACCACAATTGGAGAAACAAAGAGGAGACTGAGTGGAGACATTCACTCAAGTAGATACCTCTACTAGGGGGGATTCTCGAGCCAAGTGGGAAGAAGGAGCACATGAATCCATACGTCTAGGTGTGATGTGGGGTGATATGAAACCTTAGTCCAAGATTTTCATAAATTGGGCAGGATCCATTGAGGTGTGTTTGTCTCATGGATCATTACCTTACTACAAGAGCCCATAGTATTCAGTGTAACAGGATCAATGCAAGTAAGATACTGAGGAGCATAGTAATGTTGATAGTAGAGTAGGAGGCTCAGTGGCTGAGTTAGTAGCACACAATTATCCTAGTAGATAGTTGTAGACACAATTGGTTTAGTTTATTTTGTTTGGATGATTTTTGGTTGCAGATGTAACTTGCAGTAGCAACAACAACAATGACAAGAGTTGCATGTAGAACATTTCAAAGGTACCAGATTAGGATAGAGTTGAATTCCTTTCTTGTTGAGAGGGAGTGTTGAACATAGCAATAAGAAATGTTAAAAATAGCGTCAAGAAAATTCTAATTTAATTGTCCTTAAATTAAATTAGGAATTAAATTGTAATTTTAATTCTCATAGCAACTTGTAACAATTAACTAAGTTAAGTTGACTTAGTCTGCTCAGTAAATTTGAGTTCGGAATCTATCTAGTGTCATGTAGAGTGATCTCTAAATTTTAGGGGCTTGGGTTGAGTTATTATTGAGTTGTAATTATTTAATTCAGTTTAACTGAGTTAAATTCAGTTAAACTAGTGCTAATAATGGAGGAACTAGTGAGATGTCAAGTGAATTAAATTGGATTTAATTCACATGTAGTGATCAATCATATAATCGATAATTCACTCATAAATAACTCATGCATGTAATTTTTGAGAAAGACCCAGCTAAGATTAGAGTTTAGGGACAATGTACTATTAGTTGTAAAAACAATTAAATTAAATCGATGGTGAATGTAATCAGAGAACAACCTATGGATGGATTGCATATTTATGGATGTGGAATTTCCCAATTAAATATGGGCTAATTCCCTAGGAAAATTCACAAGGAAGTGGGAGCTTGGAAGGCAACAAATTTGGCTAAGTATTGGCTTGAGTTGGTTTGTGATGCAGTGAGATAGATTGTATTTGTGCAAAGATTGTTCGGGTTGAACAAGTATTGTATTTTCTTCTCAGATCTTCTGATTAATGCAATATATAGATAGCAGGTGTTTTTAGTTGTGGCTTTCACCAGAATATTATTGTGTTATGTGTGATTGAAATTATTCCTTTTTTGCTTCGTGATTTCATTGATCTTTTTGTTTCTATTAATGAGTGGAGTAGATTCAATTAAATTGTTTTAGCATATTAAAATCTGCAGTTTGAATCAACAAGAAAATTCTACAACATATGTTTATTTGGTCCATTTGTTGTCATTGGCATGGGTTTTGGTGGGTTTGATAGTGGTTTTAGCCTTGCCTTTCCATTTCCTGGATAATAATGGTGTGATGGGATTCATTTATTGGTTAACTTTTGGATTACCGAAAAATTTAGAATCAGGTGAGGTGGTCTTAGGAAAATTCCCAAGGGTTGGGAGTAGAGATGGTTTTTTTAGGTAAGCCCTCGACAAGTGGGTGGGGACAGGAAAATTCCTCAAGGTATGGTGAAGGGATTTTGAGGCATCCAAGCTTGTTTTGGTTTAATGGTCTCTTGACCGGTTTTCGCTAGATTGCAGTAGTTTGAGGGTGGAAGTGGTTTAACCTATGGATTCCCTTGGTTTATTATGCCTTGTTTTATCCCATGAGATCCCACATTCATGCTTGGAATATGGAAGAAGAGTGATTGGCTGAAAGAAATATTTGTTTCATCCCAATCTATGGTTGGGTGGCACATGAAAGTCCTTGATTTTTTTAGCTTTTTCATAAGTTATTAAGAGTTATTTTTCTATTGTACTCTATGAGAATTTGTAATTGGTAATATGTTGCTTTGATGGTTGTTCTATCATGTTTAATATTCTGGTTACATGTTGGTTATAAGCTTGATTTAAGATGTGCTCTAGTTATGGTTCTTATTTCTGGTTACATGTTGGTTATAAACTTGATTTAAGATGTGCTCTAGTTATGGTTCTTATTATGCTTTGATAAGTTAATGAATGGTTGATTAATGCATGGGCTAACAATTGTGGTCACAACTACTTGACAGGGCATTAGACATTCTCAGTAATTTTTAGCTAAAGTACATATATTTATACTCATATGCATCAATGACCTATAACTCACATGTTCACCATATGTTTGAAGAAATGTCCATTGTGTTCTAGTCAGTCTAAGTCAAGTTCTATATTCAAGTGTAAATGATTAGCATTGTCGTTATGGGAAATGTGATTTTAGAAAGTTACAAGAAGTTTTGGACAGTAGTTGAAGTGTCACATTCGAGAAGCTAACATGTAGCTCACAGATAGTCAGCATCACGAATGGGTTATAGCTTCGCTTCTGCCCCACCTGAGAATTTCTCTGTCACAAAAGAAGATAGGAATGTAGGCATAAGCCTTGGAAATTGTGATGAGGTTGCATGCATAACCTATACAGGATAAGACCTTGGGGGTACAACAGATCCACTCTCAGTTACAGATCCTATACCTAGAATTACAAAGTTTGAAAAAAGACAAGGAGATTAAACCAAAAGTGCATGCAGAGGTCTAGTGTTTGAAGTGCAAGAGCCAGGGGCATGATAAAGATCAATGTCCCATGTGTGCGAATTATATTACAGGAGGGGGACCAATTCCCCTAAAGCCAGAAGCCCCAGCAGGGCCGAGAATGGGGACTATGCTATGGTGTGCTATTTGTCAGGTTTCTGGACAACATCCGACGGATAACTGTCATTTACTTCAAAAGTTAGTGCAGACACCTCAGCATTTGTTCTGTAACTTCTGCAAATATGTGGGCCATGATGAGTGCCACTGTCGAAGCTATAAGTTGATGATGTTAAGAACACCTAAACACTAGATGCAAGTAGAAACTCGGCCTCTAGAGTAGGGCTTTGGAGGAGGGCATGGAGGTTATTAGGGTCGAGGACAGGGCCGCGGAGGAGGAGGACCTAGTAGAGGTCGTGGTTAGATTATCTGCTACAACTGCAGACAACCAAGGCACTATGCACGAGAATTCCAGAATTAGACATGCCCATCATGTCAATACTGTAGTTAGTTTGACCATGCTATAGAAGACTACCCAGTGCCAATAGCTAAAATGCAAGATAAGAAAGCGCAACCTCAGTAGCCTACATAGAAATTACATATGATGAGAGTTGAGCCCTGCAAGGAAGATCAAAGAGTGAATATAGTGCTGAGAAGTGGAATAACGACTGACAATGATAAGGGTAAAAGGCCTGAAGAGGACGGATGGGTCCATAAGGCCCGAGTGAAGGAAGTTGGTTTTGATTTGGAGCATGCTAAGGAAACTTTTATGGAAGCCGGGAAGAGCTTCGTTGAGGTATCCACCTTAGGAAGCCAAAACAAGGTGCAAGAAACCAGCATGCCAGTAGAGGTTGATCCCTCTGTACTCATTATGTTCTTGGAGACCTGCATAAAACTGTTGCGCGATAGAAAAGTTATGGAAGGCTTGCAGTAATTAATAAACTAATGTGCTAGCAAAGAGAAGGTCCCTGATGGACACCGAGTGGTCAGAAAGATTGGAAAACATAAGGCAAGAACGGGGCACGAGATGAGGTTCACCGCACAGATAGGTGATTATGAGATGGACCAGGTCATCTTGGATTTGGGGTCTGATGCGAACGTATTACCCAAACAAAGATGGGAAAGAATGGGGAGACCTGTGCTATAGTTGTCTCCGATTTAGCTCAGAATGGCGAACCAGCAGAAATCATCTCCATGGGATGTTATATGGAGTAATAGTTGATATAGAATATGCGAGCGTGATGGCCAACTTTGAGGTTATATACATCGTCGATGAGAGTAATCCATACCCTACACTCATGGGAATTGACTGGACCATTGATATGAATGGGTTCATCAATTTGAAGAAGAGGAAAATGTCGTTTGAAAGAAAATTGCTTCGGGTTGTAGTACTGTTGGACCCTGCAAAAGGGTCGCGCTATACTGAACCAATCCGTGATTATGAAGAAAGTGAGGATGAAATCGATCAAATCTACAAAATAACAACACGAGATCAGGATTGGATCAATCTGGCAGTGGGTGGATGCACTACATGGGACTGGGAGAGTTCATGCACCTCGGATTCAGACGAAGAGTTGGAGCATTAGCAAAATTGCTTGCATGAATTATCCACACTGCGTGCAATATGATGACAATGTCGTTGTGCTGTGTTTCATCGGAGGTAAGGAAAATACCCTATTATGATGGTTTAACTAATGTAGATCTATTTTTGGATGAATTTGAGCGTGAAGTCCCTAAGGATCACCGCTTCCAAGCATTAGAATTGGCATTGTGTGTTATGTGTACATGATGGTGGGGAACGCATAAAAAAAGAGTTTTGCTGGATGGCAATATTACAGAAGAATGTTGAAGTTGTGGTTTGGGCGTGTTAACACTAGGATGACTGAGAAATATAATGGAAGGGACGATCCGTGTGATCACCTAGAAAAATGGACTAAAGCATGAAGAATAGAACCACAGGTAGAGTGGGTACACATTTTTTTCCATACTTTGGATACAATTCTCATGAACTGGTATCTGGAAACAGAGCCCTGCCATGGCACAGGGGAATCGAATGTGTTAAAGGAAGGGTTCTTATTGACCTTCAACTTTGAAGATGGCTTCGCAAGCATCAATGAAGCACTACAAGAGATTAAGGTGGTTATCTTCAGAATGCCACAAGAACCTATGGAATGGGTTCAACCATATTGAAGCACCCAGCTGCACCATGCGTTGGAATGCTACAATGTGACCACTGAAGAAGAATATGAAGATCCGAGAAACATTAATATTCTACAGGCATAAGGGCATTGTGAAGTCAAAGAAAATATAGACATCTCCACGTCATTAAAGACAAAGCAAGTAAAAATTGGAACTGAACAGAACCGAAGTTTATGAAGATTGGAGACTATTAGGACGACGCTACCGTGGATAAAGTTGTTGAGTTACTCCATGAATACTGGGATCTATTCCCTACTAATTTTTTGGATTTGAAGGGAATAATTGGTGATTTGGGCATTATGAAGATCACTCTGAAGCTAGACACAAAGTCTATTAAATAGAGGCCATATCGCCTCAATCCTAAATACAAGAAAAAGGTGTACCAAGAGCTGGATAAAATGATGGAGGTAGGAATCATAGAACCTATTGAAGAATCTGATTGGGTGAGCTTGATGGTGGTTCAGGAGAAGAAGCAAAAGGGTGAAATAAGGATTTGCGTATATCTGCGAAAGCTTAATGATGCACATGTCCATGATCCATTCCTGACGCCATTTACAGATGAGGTGTTAAACAATCTTGGAGGGCAGGAGGCCTATTCCTTCACTAACAGATTTTCTGGGTACCATCAGATTAAGATTGTTCTTGAGGATAGGAGAAAAACAACCTTTGCGATGGAGTGGGGTGTTATAGACATTTTTGGGCACTGCGACCCCAATAATCAATGTCCATAAACCAAAGGCTCCTAAGTCCCTAAAAGTGTTGCTTCACTCCACATAAAATTACTCAGAATTGGTCAAAACTGGACCATACAGAATGCCCAATGCATAGGCTACAATGCATATCACCTACTTAGTGTAAAGGGTGCGATGCATACTAGAAAGCCCCTCTATAGGGTGCGATCGGTGAGAATGGACAAATGGCAGAGACAGTTTGCGAGGTGGAGGATCATAGAATCTTCCAGAAACTTCTTCTCTGACACTTGCCTCTCTGAATTCGCCCAGGGATGAGTAAGAGATCATCAATCTCCAAGTGGAATGAAGAACTATCAAAGAGAGGACACTAATCAAAATCCCATAAGCTGACTCATCCCCCTATAATCATCTATATATGGATCCCTCATCACAGAGATCCGGAGGCTAGAATCTTGTATCTTGTAAGGAAGTGTTGTTGGTTTCCTGGTGCAACATCATAGTGTTGGGTGATCTAAGCTTTACATGAGGTGAAGAAGGGATTTCATGCTGGAGGATGATGCTGGGTCAGAACAATTGGTTGTAATCCTCTTTGCTATTCTTGATATTAATAAAGCTATTCAAGTTTTCCTCCACATTCTTGTATGTTTGATGATATATACATTTATGTGGTCAATACATATATGGTCCTTTATTGCTTATGAATGTAGATCTTTGTTCTTCGATAGTATTATGTTGCTTTGATTCCACAGGTGCTCTTTGAAGCTGGGTAGATTAAGAAGAAGCAGCAAAGATCTATCAGAAAGGAGAGGAATCAAGCGCAAGACTGAGGTTGGTGTCCTTTGTTCCCCTCTTATCTACTTCTCATAAAGGATATCAAAAGTAGTTTTAGTTTTTTTGTTTCTAAGATAGCTACCAATCTTAGTGGGACTAGCAGCTCCGAGTGGACACTATATTTCCTGATAACAATGAGGTTGACACAGTAAAATAACTATCCTTATATTCCTTGTTCATGACTCATAAGATGTCATAACTTCCAAGAGGTTCTCATCAGATGGGAGAACAATTCTATGGAAGGGATTCGTAGCAAGGAATCCATTAGAGAGATTTGGTTCCAATGCCCCCAGTACATAACGTACAACATCACTGAATTGATCATCATTTGATGTAGGCATGGAACAAGTTGCCACATAATTAACCCATGGTGGGGATGATACAATTGGTACAAAAGGACCATTTAGGGAAGATGGTTTACTGGAAGACATATTTGGACCAGGAAATGAAAGCTGGTTAATGGTGACGATTTTTCCTTCATTCGGGAAACAAATCATTTGAAAGAGTGTTGAAACAATAGCTCCCATGTCATAAACATAGTCACGCCCAAGAAGTAAATTGTAATCTAAAGGGCCTGGGACTACTATCACATTCAGATAAATGATTTTTCCTCCCAAAGTAATAGGCAACTAAGGATCCCTAATGGTTGATTGGTTCCTCTATTAAAAGCCAACAGATTCTGGGTAAGAGGCATAAGTGGCGGCGAATCGAGCACTTGCAAAGCAATGGAGGAAAGGATACTCACAGATGCACCTTCATCTATAATAGTGCCAGGTATAATCATATTACAAACCTGTATTATGATCTAGAAAGGCACATAAGAAGGAAGACAGTATCCTGATAGTTGATTCCAATCAAAGGAAGTGACCAGAATACTTGGAGGGGGTACTGTAATAATGGGAGAATTAACCCCTTGAGTTACGAGAGCGGGAGGGTTTTCCTCCTGTCTTGATGGAATAGGAGGATTGCCTCCAAGCTCATTGGAATCTGGAGAAATGAAAAGAACCTGAGTGGCATCGTATTCACTCTCCTTGGGAAAGGTACGATTAATTGAAGGTGAAATCGGGTCAACTATTTCCTCGACCTATGATTGGTTAGGTATAGACTCATGGGATTCACATTCAGAGAGAGTGGGTTTGACCGATGGTTGATTTGGGTCAGTCACTTTATCAACTAGTGAAGGATTAAGGGATAGTCTCCTGTACCTAGATGGAAGTCGTTACGATGAAGCAGGATGATTATCCAACAATTTTTTGGCTTCATCCAGATAGGGACAAAGGTGAATGGGGTGATTCCCTTCACATAACCTACAAGCAAACTTAACTTTACCTTTCTTTCCATGAACTTTACTACCACTAGTTGATGGTGTGTCACCAACATGATCTCTAGAAGTTGATGACAGTGAATGATGTGAACGAGAAGACCATTCTTCTAAGATCTAAGGAATATCAGGACAATTTCGAAGAAGATGGTCTCCCACACAAATTTTACATGGATATCGAACTTTGTGAGGCTTGACGACCGGTTTCTCATCAGATGTTGCATTCAAAGCAATGGTTTCTTGGTTTCCCCTCTACTAAATTTGCTTATTCTTCTTCTTCTTCCCTTTCTTATTCTTCTTAGCCACCTAGTTACTAGTACCAATACTTTCACCAGGCGAAGAGGAAGAAGGGGAGGAAGAAGGCAAAGGGTCAACTTTAGGATCAACTAGAGTTTGGTTTTGTTTAGTTGGAGGAGTACTGGGTTGCAGATAAATCATGACATTTTGAACCAAGGAGGTTGAAAACAACAATACTGGCGAGCCAATGGTAAGTCCTGGAAGGGACAATGTAGCCATATAATAAGCACCAAAATTTCTGAAAGGAGGAAAAGGACTAGGATTCCCATCAAAAGGAATTCCTTGATCGGTGGACTCTGGATTTGTCGCCATATGTGTCAACCTAATATCAACTAAGGAGTTAGCGTGGAGGATGTTATCCGTGGTCAATTAATTTTATTTTAATAAAAATACCATAAAAAACAAAAGAGGGATGATCTAGGAAAAAGGATTACCAAGCAACTGTGAACTGCAAAATACCTCCCAGCGAACCGAGAAGTATGGGCAAGCAATCTCCCCGAATGTTGTGTTCAGTGTATCAGAGTGTACAAGGTGGCCGACTCGATTACCTAAGGATGGATAGAAAACTAGTGTTTTCCTCCCATATATACCCGAAAGTACGTGGAGGCCCAATCTGTATTAGCATTGTTTAATGTGAAACTGCATAGTGGGAGAATTCCCATATACTTTACATATTGTCCCTATATACCTGAAGGTACGTGGACGAGCTACGATATACTCACGTACGTGGAATGAGGTATCACACTCAAGATGTATCACAAACAAATTAGTGACTGCTACTATGTTTTACGACGCCGGAACACGTCTCTAGCCTAGAACCTCTAAATGTTATGCATTAGGTGACAATGCTCCATTGGGTTAATTCAGATGAATTTTAAGTTGATCTTCTTTAGAATTTTCCTTTCAAGGTTCACCGCGTGATGTATATTTGTAATTCCTAAAATGAAACTATCATGATAAACATTTTCATTCAATTTGAAAAATGAAAGCCTTAGCTAGAAAGGGATAGAGCAATTAGATTTCTTTTGATCAAAGAGAAAAGAGCGCAATCTAATGCAATTTCCTTAAACTATTCCTATGAGCACACGCAAACTTTTTCAATGAAAAATGCATGTATTTCTTTTCAATTTCCTTAATGTGAATATGAACAAAAGGAAACTAATGCACATACAATCAATCAATCTTTAATAAGAACAAAGACTTTAAGACAGTTCTATTCCAAAGGAAAAGAAGACTTTTACGACACTTTCTTTCAAACAAATATTAATCAACTATAATCTAACTCTAACTATGGATTGATAATGACAAAGAAAACATTTAAGAAACATTAATCAACCAAGTCAAAGTAGGGCTAGCAAAGGAGATAAAAACTTGTTTTCTGAGACATGACATTCACTAACCAATCAACAAGCAATCAAATAGAAGAAATTTGGCAAAAACTCAATCCAAAGGTAGGAAATTGACCCTAGGAGGATCAACGCAACCCTAAATGGGAGACAGTGCACTTCAGAGCACTATCCCTAAGCCAAGGGTGCTCTGCAGCATACTGTGTCCCTCGCAACCCTGTGCTGGTGATAGTGAGCCATTTCAAGAGGCAAACTGACACAGTTTTTGACCAAAATTCAATGCAATAGAGCTTAAATAAAATCAATGAAAACAAGTAGGGTCTGCTAGAGTGTCCTAAGAGGTGGATAAGATACTAGAAAGGGTGATCTTCCCTAGTGAAGTCACCAATTTGTTTTTTAGAATTTCGTATCTACGCATAAATACTATTTCCGTATATAAGTAGCCATATATAGAACAACAGTTTAAAGCACTTTATCCTTTTCCTATAAGCAATAGATAAGACAAAGATAATGAGAAGACCTACTAGTATTTCCACTTTCCTCTTGTCTCCTTTGTATTGATCATGTCGTTCCTTCCCGTACTTAACACTCATGATAAGTACCCGTAAACATCAACAAAGGACAAAGAACCAATCAAATCAAAATATCTATTGATTACAGGTAAATGGAATTAGATACATTCACACATATAAGCATCATATAACAAGATAAGCATATGGGAAAAAGCTTCAAATACTTTATTGAATAGAAGAAGTAATTACAACCATCAAGTATGATTCGAAGTCACTCCTCCAACTTTGATCCCATCCACATCACATCAAAAGCATGAAAAACTTGTAGCATAACAATACTTGTCTCAAAGTCAATTCTCATAGCAACATTATCTCCTTACAATTCAACATAGTCCAACCCTTGATTACTTAGATGAGTTCTCAATTTATTGGGTCATAAATGGGTGTATTGAATGGCCTTCCATACTTAAAATTAGTTTAATGGAGGAAGGGATGAGAGGATAGGATGCATCTTTAGTCATTCCTCATCCATTTTCGAGATCATAAGAGTTGATAAACAAGGGAAACTTCTAGAAGACTTCAAGGGATGAGAATATTCCCCAAACCCTACGTGAATTTCGCTCAATCTCGCCAAGCGCAAGTGAAAGTGGGCCTAAGTGCTCTGCAGAGCACCCTTGCATGGGCCTACCTACGCTAGTCCTTCTAGGATTCATTTTAGGATGTCTTCAAGCCATGAAACTCTCTGGGAAGGAGGCATTCAAGAGGTTGACTTGTTTAGGGCATGTAGCAACTAAAATTAGGGTTTTATAAGCCCTAAAACACTAATATGGATGATGGGAGTGATGTGCCCAAATGGATCTGCAACACACATGATAAATTACAAAAGGCTAAAGAGTAGTTGGAGACTGTCTGCTCTCTTTATTCAAACGCCCTACCATGCAAAGCCCCAACTACAAATTATGCCATATTCCTCCTGGAAAGATACCTCCTGCCGAAAATCAAAGTTGTTAAGGTTGGGAAGTCTGTGGAAATAAAAACTACCTCAGAATTTGTCAAGTTCTTTAGAGAATAGAGCGAGCAGGTTCATCACCTCCTTTGTGAACTTTATATGCACAATTTCTTTCTAGAATATGACAGAGACAGCAACCCTGGCCCCTTTATAAGGGATGTACAATTCCAAGAATTTCTTTCTTTTGCGACTAACCAACTCAAGTGGGCCAAGGCTCACAATAATTTTATAAAGCGTGAAGAAGGAATCTACCTATGGGTCAGAGGGGAACCTACAAAACCCCTACATCTCTCGGTCAGGCATAAGCTGTTCATGAAGCGAGATGGTGTTGTGAGCCAATTGGGGCCATTTCACATAGATATTATACAATATGTAAAGGAGTACTTCCAAGATATTAAGGAGGAAGCCTTGTCTGTAGCCAGAAAAAGGTGGGAAGTCTCCAGCATTATTGTTAGAAACCAAGAACCATTTGGATACTGGAACTTTAAAGCTGCCTCCTATCATTTCCATAAGTACAGTAACATGGTATTAACCATGGGGCCTGAATGGATAGGATGTAGGTATAGAACTCCAATCATATGGTATCCTCTAGATAAGTATCGTTGTGACTACACCTTGAGGGATCAAGATGTTAACCAGGCTTTTACTATACTTAGGAAGAAAAATGGCTTCAGAATTTATAAGGAGGAGGTATATCCTGCCTATTCCCTAACTCAGCTACACCTCAACCATTTAATTGCATGAGTACATGCAACAAGTTAAGCTGGGGAGTATGTTGGGTCAAGAAAAAGGTATGTTTTCTTCTTGGTAATCGCTTTATTTAGCACTCATTCTCACATGATTATCTCTGTTTATGTATTAAAGTAGAGGAAATAATAGCTAAATTTTAGTGAAAGTAATCAGTAACAAATTAGACGATTATAAGCAAGAAAAACTGATTTTTACTATCTTTATGTGCAAAAGTTATGAATTGAGAGATAGCTACCTAATCGACAAAATGGCAGCATCTCATATGGGAAAGTGACAGCGTCAGAGGCAAGGCAGGACAACGGAAGACTGGGCAAACCAATGACTATTTTATGACAAAATTAGATCAAGTGTAGCAAAATCCTCAGGATCCCCTGATCCTGAGGATTCACTTTTATCTGTTTACTATCTAAATGTATTATATAAAGCTGAAAGGAAAAACTGCAAGGAGTTCAGAATTTCACAGTTTGTAATTATTCTTTTTGAAATACAATACTGTTATTTTGGATGTTGTAGCTTGGTTATTTATATTAATGAAGAAAGATTGTGTTTAACTCATACTTATATTCTGAGTATCTCTTAGTGGAGACTTATGGCGACTTTGGGCCCAGTCAAGAGAAGATCTACTACTTCACCTGTGTCGTAATATTTTCCATTTCATTCTTCACTGTTTGTTAATGTTAAGTTAATATTACCTTTGATTATTGTAAGGATTGTCGATTCAGTTTTCTTTTGCTGTTCATTCGAGATTTAGGTTGATCCGTGTGTTATATGTGATTAATACTTTTGATTGAATTGATTATGCTAGTTCCAGCTCAGATCGTCGTTCCTTTCAAGTAATGTTATCATAGATTTCAGAGATAGAATTAATCACTTTATGCTTCAACAGACATTTTATATTCAGATAATGTTTTTTATTCTAGTATTGTTTGTTGTTCAATTCAGATTTGTTGTTCAATTCAAATTTGTTTTTCAATTCGGAATTGTTGTTCATTCATATTTGTTATTCAATTTGGAATTGTTATTTAATTAGTATTTGTTATTCAATTACCATTGTTGTCAATTGTTACAGTTCTATTTCATGAGTGAGCAAGTTAGCTTCAGTTCTATTTAAGACTGCCAAGTGTGATTCTTTGCAAGTTGTATTTAGATCCATTTTCTTTCATGATAGGTTAAGTAGAGTTGTGGAGTGTGTTATGAATTTATTTTAGAACTATTTGGATTGAGTTTTAAGAAGATAGTTAGTAGAAATTGCAACGATTTGTTATTAGTTAACCTCTGAATTCGCTGCATATATAGTGCAGACACTCTTGAAATAAAAAGACTTGCCTCAGGTTGACAATTAATGTAGGAATTAAGATTGCATATAAAAAGACATCTTAGTGTACCAACACTAGTCACGGCTCTTGTCGAGCAATGGTATTGAGGGATAAGGCTAAACACTTCCAACCCCAAATTTTTGAAACAATCAAAAGGCTTATTAGGCTTCTTTCACAAGTCTAAGACTAATTCCAGCAAGGAAAGGACTTTCCCATAAAACTTTTGAAACTTAAAAAACAACCTCTAGGAGCATTTAAAACACTATATTTAATTATACAACTTCGTCAACAAAGAAAAAGAGATGGCTAAGGCCAAACCCACAAATTCTCCTCAATAGATAAGCTTCTTCTTACTCCTTTAAGACTACAACTTCAACTTCTCACTTAAGAAAAATTACAAACAAGGAGACCAATATCTTGGCTTATCTCCGAAAGAACAAAGTCCCCTTAAGAAAAGAAGAAACTTCAAGCTTTCTCATTTAGAATAGTGACACATTCCCAGTTTTTCTATCCCACATTGGCTTAGTAAATGCCATTCACCCTACAAAATACAAGAAGACCCTTAAAGTTCCATTCAACCTATGATTTCTAGCTCACAGAGTAATACCTCAAAGCTATGACAAGGAACAAACTTTAAATAAATCTATGTATATTGAATTTACTCTTAGAAGGAACATGTAATAATTAAGCATAATTATACATTGATTCAACTCATCATCACATTCTACTCAATGATTCATCATAAAAACATTCAAATTATCACTTATATACATTCAATAAAGAATCCTATCAATCTCAACCTTATCCTTGCAAAGATACACAAGAATCCAACATGACAACTTTCATGAAACTTTGAGATGTATGGTTGAATCTACCAATTCATTTCATGAACATGCAACACATATTTGTCACAAGTAACCTATGTGAAAAAAATATTTTTGCATATAGCATACTGTATAAATTTTATGAATAATATGACACTTATTCAACCGAGATTATCCTGATTATACACTATTGCGGAATGCATGCATAATACATAATCTCATCTATGTTGATCATCAATTTAGCAGTATTCAGAAACATACACATGCACACATTGAAGCATCAATCACACATATCAACACAGTACGTACCCAGGGAAAGCATGAAGCTGAAAACCCCACAACTATCTGTATATTATATTGATTGAGAACATGTAACAGAACACAATACAATACTCCTCGCAAGTACTCAATACTATCTCCACCTGTTACACACAAACTAGCTCAGATCTGAATCAATCGCTGGCTCAAATCACCCATGCTACTTGCCTGCCTCCACTGCACAATCCTGCATAGAGAATATTGATAATGGCTGATCCATTCATGTGTTTCCCTTATGTAACATTATGCAATCCTCATTGGCATCTCAATCCCACTGATTGTGCAAATCACATGCACAACTATAGTCACAAATGACAATTGTCTTGCCCTTTCACTTACCTCTAACACTTGTCTTCATTGAACTGTCCATGCACTGAGTTAACTGATGTATTCTTCAGTTGCTTTATGAGTTAATAATTAGTGAATTAATTTATAAATAATTCACACCACTCAACATTAGTCTATTTGCTAGTTAGACTAACTACAACTAGTTCAACTAAGTCAAACTGAACACAACTCCATCAACTCCTGATCCAACTCCACAGAACTCAATCACTGAAGTCCTAACTCGAGTCCTCCATGCAATAGCTCAATTTAACCCATAGGAACCACGTATTTCCTTATGGCAGCTGCATGTGCCACATCTGTAGCTCGAACTGAAGTGCTCCAAGAGAATAAGATAATGTTTATGGTCCAAATATTATTAAGGGCTAATAATATTTGACTGTTATATATTTAGACTGACAGTACCTCCGCTGTTGTCTAAAAATAGAAGTCCATCTACTTTTACCAACATGAAAAATCATCCATAAACAGCATCCTGCAACTCATAGACCATGATCCATATGTCTAAAAATAGACTTTGTGCCAAAACTTGCCCAGCGGGCCCACTTAGTGAAGGCAACTTCTTTTCACTTAGCTCCATCATCTTGTTGCATTCTCAACACTCCCTCTCAAAAATATATGGATTATTAGCAACCCCTATCCTGTCTCGGTGGTACTCGAATTTTCTCCTCGTGAGCGCCTTTGTCAAGATATCAGCATCCTAATCCTCCGTGGGAATATATGAAAGTAACATGATTCTCCGCTATACACAATCTCTGATATGATGGTACCTAATGTCGATGTGTTTGGATCTATCATGAAATATAGGATTAGTCGAGAGTTTAATGCAACTTTGGTTATCACAGTAAATCACAATAGGATCCAAATGAGACCCGAACAACCCGACCAGGATCTTCCTCATCCATATAGCCTCGCATGCAGCCAAACTTGCTACCATATACTCGGCCTCCGCGGAACTGAGTGCCACGGATCTCTGCTTCCTGCTGTACCAAGAAACTGTTGTTGATCCGATACTGAAGATCCCTCCAGATGTTCTCTTTCTATCTGTTGGGCTCCCTGCCCAATCTGCATCCGTGAAGCCACCTAGCTTCACCTCATCCTCCTGTCTGTACCACAATCCATATCCCAATGTGCCTCTTATATAACGTAATGCATGCTTTCCCGCCTTCCAGAAGAGCTTGGTAGGCTTAACCATAGCTTGTGAAAGCTGGTTAACTGCATAGCATATATCGGGTCGTGTATTGACCAGATACATAAGCGACCCCACCAACTGTCAATAAACAGCGACATTCACTACCTTCGCTGAAGTAGTATCCTCAATGACTCCGTTGACGAACTCAGTATTCACATCCATCTGATGGATGTGCCACCCCATCTGCATCACTTTGTAGATCCATATCGAACCCACCACTGATTTCCCTTCTGGTCTTGGGACAATCTCCCATACACTGTTTCTGACAATCAAATCATACTCTTCCACCATGGCGTCTACCCATGCGGGTTCCTCCACAACTTCCTCGAAAGATGATGGCTTCGTCACGAGACATTTTCTCAAAAGAGCCATGTATCCAGTGTATTGATCTGGTGACTGTCCCTGCCTGCGCTCTGCTATAGGTGCTCCTACAACCTTCTCTGCATCTTGAGCTAGTCGCTTAGCTTCTGTAGTGCGCTTTCACCCTCTGATGTTTGGCGCTGCATGAGTGGTCTCTTCCACTCCATGAACTTCCTTTTGTGGTTGATCCACGTCTCGAAGCTCATCCTTAGGAACTAATAGCTCCTCATCTGCATGCAAGTGTGGCTCCCTCTCAAGCGAACACTTAATGGCTTTCTCCTCCTGAAATTTGATATCCCGTCGCACAACAGTCTTGTGACTGTCTGGAAAATACACACGATAGTTATGGGGTGTATCAGTGTACCCCACAAATATCCCAACCTCTGCAGTGGGCTCCAAATTCTTCCTAGCATCCTTCGTCAAATGCATGTAAACAAGAGAACCAGAAATCCTCAAATGGGAAATATCAGGCCTCTTACCAGAATAAGCCTCCTCGGGTGTGTTATCACTTAGGTTGTTCCCTTTGACTCCCAAGGGAATACGGCCGAGGTAACCACAAATCAATCTTTGGACTGCAGGTCCTAGCCTACCAACAGTCAGAGAGGGCTCTCTCTTCAGGATTTAACTTTGTTTAAGGGGTGATTTTAGGCTAGATATGAGGCACATGGGTTTTGGTTTTGATTTGATTGATGGGATGGTTGATCTATTCAAGCAGAGTTGGCATGCAAAGTGTAAGAAGTTCAAACCATTGGGCATGGAGTCATGACTGTGAACTGAAGGGTGTGTCTTCTTTGGTAGAAGAGGGGAATATGGAGCAGGATAGCTACACATGGCACAATGATTTATTCTGGAACAAGAATGAAATGGAGGTTAGGGAATGAGAGGCAATTAAGGATCTCTCATCCAGCCAAAGAGGGAAACTGGATGAATAATATCTAGGAGCAATGAAGAATTCCCAGACAACATTCATATGTGAAGAGAATAGCTTAAACACGCACAATTAAGAATGCATATTCATCAATGATTCAAGGAAAACATGGAAAGTTACAAGAATTAAGCACAGAGGGCATGAAAACCAATTCTGGTCTATTCTTTTTTCCTCCAACTTAGATTATGATATATATTTGGTACAGCTATGTATAAACTGATAAACGAAGGGAGGAAAACTTATTGAACCATGAGCAAGCACGAGAATTCCATACCAATTTCTTCAGCCATTAAAAGCATAACCAGCCAGTTCATATGCAAGCATTCCAGCAATCTTTTATTACAGAAGTTCTTAGTATTTACAGTGCAGCTCTCAAAATGAGAGATCAACCAAACAACCCACCAACCCATATTACATTGTCCAGGGTTGTATTTATAGGCAAAATATCTACAACAAAGATCTTCTAGAAGATATTTTTTAGGAAATAAATGCAGTTAACCTAACTTGTCTTATAAGTAATGAAAAAATCTATATAATGCTACGTTGGGGGGAGCTATTTCAAAAATGAGGTTATCTGTCTTTTGTTGTTATGTGCTGGCCATTCATCATAACTGCGCATTGGTCTTTATTCCCCTGCCCTTTGAGTGGCTTTACTGTGCATCAACTGTGGTCTGAGAGCCTTAAATGGCTTCACTGCTTTCTTATGGTCGATCTGATACTCTTTGTCGCTTTACTGATACTCTTTAATTGAATCTGGGCTTCTTCTTTTCTTTGATATGCTAAAAACTGTTAAAATGCCCCTTTTCTGCCCTTTCGAGGCAAAAATAACCGCTGAAAATAAAGATTCCCCACTTTGGCCTATTTCTCGTAGCGATGCGCGATTAGCCTTGAAAACTGCCTCAGAATTCGATTCCGGGCCTCCGAAGCATCGATTTCGCACTTGCGCGCTTTCCTTTCAGTGGATGACGTCAGCGGTACGGCGGGTGACGTCAGCGGTACGGTGGGTGACGTCAGCATGATGTCAGCAGTGGGACACAAGACGGATGATGACATCGGCAGGGTGACGTGAGCAGGGTGACGCAGCAGGGTGCAGCACAGTGGCAGGTGAAGTGGAAGGGTGACGTAAGCAACAAGGGAGGGCGGTAAGTGGTTTGTGCCGGACCGCTTTTGGTACGGGAGCGGTATGTGTCAGGGGCGGCCCGATGCAATGAAGATCCGACAACTGTCCCGGTGTATGACGGTGAAACCGTCGACCATCGGGCACTATCATGCCGTTATGAAAGGGCGCCTGATATGCATGAGGACCCTCAGATCTGGGAGAGACGATCCGATGGTGGACGGGAGGGCAAGATGAGCGGGTCTTAAATAAAAAGCGCGTGCGATAACCATTGATTATTCGCGGCGGTGGGTGGGTTTTAGACTTTAGGTTTTACGGGTTAAATGCACGCTCGGGGTCATGGTTATTCATTGATCAAATATCAATGAAACCCATATGTTATGCATGTGTGGGGTGTGGTATGGTTTGGTGTGCGGGGGAGAGGTTTTAGCACGGTTATTCATTTAACCAGAAGTCAAACAAATCCCAAGGGAGATGAGCATGGAAGGGCTAATACTAAGGCCCCAAATAGACCTAGTATTTCCAGGACTTTTATTTATTTGGCTATAGTTGCCATAGGGTGGGATATTTAATATTTTGGGGTTTTTATATAGTTTTTTGTAGAATAGGGGGAGGGGAAATGATTTAGGGAGCTAGATAGTAGAGTTAGATGTTAGTATGAGGTTTTGGAATGCAAAAGGAGGGGATGCATGCTAAGCTTAGAATGGAAACTTAAGCATAAGGAAATAAATGGATAGTGTAAAGATAAGTTTTACACAAGAAATGTGGCTTCTTTTCACTAAGCCAACTCAGATGTCAACTTGGTTTTTCAACCAGGATGGAGTGAAAACTGGACTGGTTGGGCAGATCCCAAAGTCCTCAAGGGGATGTTAGTGAGTGATTTGGGAAATAAGAAGAAGGGGGGGTTAGAGATGCCTTGCCTTATCTGATCAACATGAGAAAGTGCCACAAACTGTGATCTGAATGAATATAACACTTGAAAATATGAAATGGATCACATAGCTTGATTTCTACAACCACAAAACTACTTACCCAGCCTGCTTTACCTGACATTTTTTCTTCTTTTAGTTTGGGTGCACTTGAACTAGCAAACCCAACTTTTCAACTTTTTTCTTTTATTTACTGTCCTCCTACCTACATCTATACTTATTCCATCCAGGGGCTCAGATTAAGCTGTTGAGCATCCTTGCTTCTCTACCTATCTAAGAATCTGCCCAGATTAAGCTGTTGGACAGACAATGATTCTCTATATTCTACAATAGGAAATTGAAACCTAGGGAGACCAAGATTAAGCTGTTTGGACCTCCCTTTAACTGAAAATTCTTCAAAAATGGAATAACTCCTCAAAATTGGAATACAGCAAAGGCACCTAGGCTGGCAGACTCTCATGGATACTTCTTTGGCCTGAGTATCAAATATGGAACATTGCAGCCTGCAGAGCATGACATATTTAGCATGTAAACATGTCAATCATGAAAGATGAATACCTGCTATGAGAAGGAGGCTAACAGTTGCTCCACTTGGGGATGGGCTTTCCTTGTAAAAAGGCCAAGAACAGCAGGTCAGAATGCCTTGATCTTCACTTGTTGTTGTATTCTGAAAAATTTCCTTTGTTGGCTGCTTTATTTATGAATATGACAGCAAACCTTGAAGAGCTTATGGCCTTCACTTTGGGCTTCAACTGCAGCAAGCCTTCTGTCCAAACAGGAAACTGAAATCCTACCTACCTACTCTAACCATCACTTACTTTGATGTTAGGTGAAATGAAATAACCAGTGCAGCCACTTAAGCATTATAAACTTCGGCGGGCTTTGCTGCTTGTGCTTGCTGGCGAGAAAAATTGAGATCTTACAATCTGATATGACTTTGTTAATCTTTGAGAAGACCAAGAAACTGCTGACCTTCTTTGTTGAGACAAGAAACTATACAAAAGGGTCCTGCAGCGTATATACATTATTGCCGGACCGAATTAAAGAACTGTACAAAAGCTTGGGATCACTATCATGCCTTGGAATAGAGATATCATCAACATTTTGATATTGGGGCATGTTGGATACCTATACCAATAGGTTTCATATTTCATGATTGGCAAAATAAGTGCCAAATATGATCCATTCTTTGCTGCCACAAAGGTTCCATATTTACAAGAAAAAGAAGGTGTATATAGGCCTGCATATTCACAAAAGTTTATGGATGACCCAACAGTCTAATCTGGATCATGCCATGTTTTCAATTTATGTTGTAGAATAGAGAAAGAAATCTGTCCAAACTGTTTAATCTTGGCAGATCAGTAGCCAGGTAGAGAAACTAAGGTGCCCAACTGTTTAACCGGGGGCCTTGGAAGGAATAAGGGTAGTATTAGATAGGAAATGAAAGCAAAAAGCCAATGTAAAAGAAAAGGGCACACAAAGGGTTTGCAAGTCCAAGTGCACCCTCTAAGAAGGAATAAAAAATGTTAGGAGAACTAGTTGGGTAGGTAGATGGGGTTGCAGAAGTGGTGTCTCTTTCAAGACCAAAGTTTCTAAAGCATCTACAGGAAAAGCAACACACTGGAGCATGACTAACTTCCCTGTTTTCATTTGTATATCACTTATTACTAACACCCTTTCCCAAGCTGTACAGAGCACAAAAGTTTATATCTTTGTCATGTTCTTATGGCCTTAAAAGCCACATTTCTTGTGCAAAAATCTTTTCATTTTGATCTACTCTTGATTCCAAGTTATTTTCAAAGAAAACTTGGATATACTGGTCCTTATCCATATGTTCCCTCCGCATTGATAACTAACTCTACTATTTTAACTCCCTATACTCCACTATCCCTATTATTATAAACACTATGGTGTATAAACCCCACAATGTATAAATATCCCCTCCTTGGCACTATAGCCATAATGTT
>APFE030377191.1:0-14684 GCA_000404065.3 Pinus taeda | reverse complement strand
GTATATGGGAATTTCAAAGTTGACTTGTACCTTAAAGGGAGTGGTGCCTCTAGAGTGGCTGCTAGATGAAGATGCATCACTTGTGGATAGTCGTTGAAAGATCTAGGAAAATTTATCCATCATTATGTTCCTTTGTCACTTGAGGGCTTCCTCGAGCAATATTTTGTAAGGATCTCTTGCTCCCTCATCTTTCTTTTGCTCTACCATGGGAGGTTGTTGAGGTTTACGAGGTTGGTCTTGCAAAGGTTCAACTAGTTTGAGCCCTAACTCCTTATACCTTGACCTCGTCAGGGACATGGAAAGTAAAACAAAGAAAGAGTAGACCACTCAAATACCACTGATCCAGAGTTATGCAGGAACGTAACAATATATATATATATATATATATATATAAACACCGAGATGTATCAAAATCAAATCTTCATTTCATTAATATCAAAGAACTAAAAGATGCTTACAAGCAGAATGGAAATAAACTAGCTCAGGTGATGGTAGCTTATCTCTGAGAACAGATGTGGCCACTACATGCCTCTAAATTGTGTTACAATGAGGCTCAAGGACCTTTTTATTATTGAACAACAAGTGGAAACACTAAAAAACCAAAACCCTAACCCCAAGAGATGGAATGCCAAGAGTTTGTGGGCCTCATTGGGTGGGCAACCAACTTCCCGTAGTTGTAACTTGGTCATATGATCTCCATTTGGTGCGTATGATACCTTGTTGGAAATATCTCTCAGAGTAGTACAAGTTTTTCCATAACCCTCCACAAACAATGTCGAGCCTGCTTCAAACCTCAAAAAAATGTTGTTTAGGGGGTCGAAACAACTCTAGAGTTTCAAGACCCAAAAATGCTAAAAATAGTAAATGTTGCTATAATCAAGGAAACATATGAAACTGATTGGAGGTCTAGGTGGAATAGGCGGGTGGCCACCAATATCCACCTGAATCACCTAGAGAAATAAATATTTCTTACATAACATCATTTTGCAATTCCATATTCTCAAATCAACACATGTGGCTATAGAGAGTTATATATTGATAAATATGCTTGTTATATTCTCAAATCAACACATGTGGCTATAGAGAGTTATATATTGATAAATATGCTTGTTATACATTTCATATGTGGTTTGAAAGCTTTTATGATACTTGCAGTACTAAGATATTCATCAAATTAACTACTACAACATCATTATGAGAATGATAAGATCACAATTCCAGGATCATTCATGGGCATAATAAAAAATGGATACTTCCCTTGCTGATAAACTATTCTTTACAACATGACTATATATTTGTGACAAAAATTGCAAAAACTAAGTTTTAAAATAACAATTTCATGAAAATCATGAGAAGTTTGAAAAGTGTAAGGTTATAGTTATCAAAGTTATTGTTTGAAATAAAATACAAAATATAATGCTATAAAGGTATGAAGGCATGGTTACTTAATTAATAAACTCAACAATCTTATGACAAATCTTTAAACATAATCATGGATAGCATAATTTTCCATGGCATGAGTGCATAGTTTATTAGGCATGGTGCGCTTTGCCAACACATGTGACATATACACAAGAAAATGCATCATGTAAATTGTACTATGGAAAGAACATCCAAGACATACATGTGGAATTAAGAAGCCTTACGGTGAAGATATATGGCACATGTGAAGGTATGCTTGTAATGATTTTCACTCAAACTATTAAAGTGTAAATTGTGATTACAGTGGAAGCATACACAACACATATGTGAGAAATACATGATATTCCTCACTAGCCCTTTGTGATGTGTAGATGAAGTTTGGGAAATTTTTATCATAGGAATTTATACGTGAATATCAAATAGGTTTTATAAGGTTGATGCCATGAATATCAAACTAGTTTTTGCAAGCTACAAACATATGGCACATATATAATACATCATTATTTGATAATGTTATGAGCCATATGATGAGAAATTTAATAGTTGATTAATTTATAACACCTAAAGTTAGTTTATTATGTTGAAGCTTGAGGAGCACATCGTGACTCATAACCAAGTAAGGGTAGTTGGTGTGTGCCTTTTCTCTCAAGGAAGAAGGTGTTTCTCACAACTGCTGAGAGGAACTGTTGGAAACCAACTCTAGGGAAGATAAAGTGTATTGATCATGGTTATGAGAAGAATTTGCTCTTAGTTCCCACTAGTTATTAGTTCTTTTTGCAAATTATGGATTTGTTTTGTCTGATAAACCTAATGCCAAGAATGAATCCCTTTTCATGGTTTTCCCTCTCATCATTTCATCTATCTTGTTACTATCTTTAATGCAAGAAATTTAGTGTTTTTATTCCATTATTTTTATTAGGAAAACATCTTGTTCACCCTCACATACAAGTTTCCATGCTCGAGCCTCCAAGTTGCCCATGGTTCAGAATTTTATCACACAAACTAGGTTTGATTTATATGGTTTCAAAAAAATGATGCATGTTGTGGAGGAAACTGCACCCTAACCCACTCTCCCAAATCTTTTTAGTATAATCCATGACCATGTAAATTCTAGTGTAAATTCACATGTGTATCCCACTACTTAATGCATGATCCTTCTGCTTCATGTTACATTGGTTTTGGGTTATAATTTTCCTCTTGGTTTGTGCCCCTAGACCATCACTATTTTCCTTTATTTTGTTGATTATATATTCATGCTCAAGAATTAATGGATGCATGATAGATTTTCTTTATCACAATACATTATGAGTTTCTTTAACAAAGGTTCTCAAGCTAACAGAAGAGGGAAAACTAAAATAAAAAGTGTGCCCTGGAGGGATAATAGAAATAAAATAATTATATTTCTCATGCACTTTGATGCAGACTTTGAGGATTTTAGTCAATTGACATAGATTGGCCACTTATACCTCAAAGGTCCTCCTCCCCCTCCTCCTACCTAGCATGCTTTGCAAAATGTGCATTTTCCAAATCTTAGCATAATGGAAATTCTAGAACCTCATGTATCTCAATGCCAACACTATAGAATGATGGTTGGGACACCAACCTTGTCAGCCCTGCATCTAGCTTTGCACATTGGTCTATTGCTTCTCATCACTCAATTCACCCAATGACCATTCCTCCTCAGATACACTATACATTATCTCAAGCCACTTATTTTCATTCTCAAAGAACCCGTAATTATCCTACTTATCTTGCATTGGGGAAGTTCCATATGTCATCGATGCCTGTACATTCTTCCTCTAAGGCCACTTCATCACATACACATATTGACATTCCCATAGCTAAATGAGGGGAGAGGAGAGAAATATTTGTCCAAGACATGCATCTAGAGGTACAGGAGAAAAGGATGAGGAGGAGGAAAAACCATTCTACATGAATGGCCCTAGCAAACTACCCGAGCTGACATAATTTATTTCTTTGGCATGATTTTGTTTTACGTTATATTACTTAAACATATTTCAAACTATGAAATTATCATGTTTTGGCACAACATATTATAGTTTTTACTATGATACATATTTTGATGGCATTATGGTTGATGGGAGACATAGGGGTTGTTTCACATGCTTCTTTATATATGTTTATGGATATTGGGTTGATTCACATGTCTTATTTTTATGGTGATGGTGTTCACAATGTTGCCATAGTCTCAATAATTTGGTTTCATGGGAGTTACAAGGTTTAATGGAAATATTTCATGGACATTTGGGGTCCCCATCTACTAATATAAATTTAAATAATTATAAATACCCTTATAAATGTCTTCTCTTGAATTAGAAAGAAAAAGTGTTCAACATAATACAAACATTAGTTATAAAACAATTTTTCCCTCCAACTACCCAAGGAAAGTATAAAACTAAGCAAAAGGCACATGAGCAAAGTTTGAAAATAATAGTGAAGAGAGGTATGCATAAATTTTAAATTTATTATTTTCCATTTCATTAATTCATTCTAGAGTACAAGAGCTTAGTTGTTTTGCTGAAAACAAAACTCCTTCAAGGACTGACAAGGAGAAAGTGAGCTCATCTGGTTTTTTAATTAAGGTTGGTGTTTATTTCTTGTGTTATTTTGTGTTGTTAGAATGTTGGATATTTATTATATCAGTGCTAATTGATGCACATTTTGTTGAACATATTTCCAATAACATCAAAAGAGTCCAAGTTGCCCAACACTTCGTCTTAATTTTTAGCATTACGAGTGTCAACGTATGAGTCTTTTTACATCTTAAACATTTTAAAGTATATTTATAGTCTAGATTCTTGTAGGAATCAACCAAAATAGTATCTTGTACTCATATTTTTATTAATAAAATGAACAATCCACAACTTATATCTTTCTGGCATATTTCTCCAAAAAAATACCCTATGTTGATAATCTTTATGAGCAAAATTTTCTCGCATTAATGGCTGAAAATGATTAGTTTGTAACAAAGTATGATCATGAAATTTGCCTATAATTTCATTCATTAATTTCTTATTAGTTTGTTCAAATTTCAATTTATTTTCATCACAAAATGTAAATGATTGTTTATATGCTCTCCATTTCATTTGTTTCTTTGTTGTCTTCTATACAACAACTTCATTGGGGCTTCAATCATGTATCATGTCTCCATAAAGTGTCTCAGCGATACTTCCACAATCCTTTTCAACAAATACTCAATACTATTGCTCTAATTATCTAGCTAATGATGATTCATCAACAAGCTTGCAAGATGCTCAATATAGTCTCCAATATGCTCCAAATAAATCTTCAAAGTCAAAGCTCAAAGGTCAAGGATGTATGCTCTAAGATTGCTCTAGAAGAGTCGTCACAAAAGGTCTTCAAGGTCACTTCACAGGTGATCAAAATGTCTTAAAAAGATATTTCAAAATTTCACTTCAAGGCCAGCTAGCTATAGTCATTTTCAAGGTTCTTCTCCTCAAACAACCCCTCTTTATAAGTGTTTTCCAATGGTGTTTCCTCAACAACTCGTTTTCAAGTGTACTCCTATGATGCTTCATTAACAACCCCTCTTCACATGTATACTCCAATGTTACTTATTCTTTCGATATCCTTCAAATGATACTCAAGGTTCTTCATTTAGGGAATTCAACCAATGCCCAATATACTAAGATATTTACAAGAACTTGTCACAGAGATATTTACAAGTATGCCCACAAAATCAAGGTGCTGGTCAATACACAGGTCACAAGTTATGGTTCATCATCCTTCTCAAATCTGAGACTCCATAGTCAACAAGCTTCATATCCTCCATATTTTTGAGCCTCCATAATTTAGGTTTGAAATTTTCAAGCCAATATCCATAGGTCTAAGCTCCTTTTATCACAGGTTTTTCACCTTCAAATTGAATATTCCACCACAGGGCTGAGACTTTCTTCTTTCCACAGGGCTAAGAACATGTCTTCAATTGGTTGCACAAGTCTAAAAGTACTGCCACAGGTCTTAAGTATTGCAGGTCTGGAATGAAGGATGAGTTTTGTCTCGGGTATTGAGAAAGAGAGTCTAGTCTGTGCTTGAAAAAAACAAGGTTTTGTTCCCAAATTAAACCAAATTTGGCTGCAACAAAAGAAGAATTTTTAATCCACAAGTACTCCATGAGTAGAGAGAGATATAGCCCAAATACTAATCACATAATACTCAACAAGACTTTCCCAAACAATAATCTACAACTTTCATCCTCCTTTAGTCTCCTTTTCTGTTGTGTATATTATACCTGCACTGAGTTGAATGAAGGAAATGGAGGAGTATAAGCTACTATTTATACTAGCTCAACCATAGTTTGAAGGGACACATCTATTAGAGGAGCCGACCTATAACTCAAATAATTACTAATTTTTCCAATGAATTTTGTTAGTTAATTTATTGATACCATGGTGATGTCATATCAAAGGCCTTTTTCCCAAGCCCTACTCTTTCCAGATTAATAATCTCAATCTCACTTTAGTGATCACTAGAGATGGAGTTTCTTAAACAATTAACTGTAGGAACAATAAAAGCAGAGGATTTGTGAGGAATTCCATGGGATTCTAAATGATATACCAAATTATAATTCATTATATTTGAGATGAGGTTGCTATCATAATTATGAAACTCTCTTCACAAATCATCTTTAACACAAGAGACATTCCAATCATCTCCAACACAAGATGATAGTAATGAGTTCTAAATCCTTCATATTTGGATGAGTGTACATTATCTTGTTATCCTATTGTGAGAACTAGTGCCAAATGTCCATTCTATTTGTGTCTTAAAAAACTGACCTGTTGCTTACTTCTAATTGTGATAACTCCACCATTTTTCTTGAAGTTCCCCCATTGACATATACTACTAGGGATTTAAAAGTGCAAAGTATTTAACAATTTTGAGGGCCCCATTGACAATGGAATCATACACAACACATATGTGAGTAAGACATGATATGCTCTACTAGTCCTTCACGATGTGTATGCGAAGTTTGTAACAATTTTATCATAGACATTTATACATGAATATCAAACAACTTTTATAAGGTTTATGTCATGAATATCAAACCAATTTTTGCAAGCCACAAACATATGGCACATATATAATATGCCATTATTTTGATAATGTTACGATCCATATGATGATAAATTTTATAGCTGATTAATTTATGATACCTTACAATAGTTTATTGCGTCGAAGATCGTGGAGAACATCGTGACTCACAATGAAGTAAAGGTAGTTGGTGTGTTCTTTTGCTCTCTAGGAAGAAGTTGAGCTTTAGAGCTCACTAGAAACTTCACTTGGCTCTCACAACTGGTAAGAGGAACCATTCGCAACCAATTCTAGGGAAGACAAAGCATATTGGTCAACAATTAATGCCCTGTCATTTTGACAAAACCTTATGAATACACAGACATAATTCGTCCCCTCATGATTTTTTCCCTTCAACATTCTATTAAACCCTAGCCACAATAAATAAAATAGGGCATGTCAACTCCCAACCCATATTACGGTCTCACAATGATGGGTTTTCCATGCATCCAACACAAAAATGTATTAATTCCCATCAAGATATCTCAACCCACACCCATGCATTGTATACATTAGAATTAGTCAAGCTGTTACATATCTCATCATTGTTAATATGATAAACTTGGGGTTTGTCACTGTATGATTTTCTTGGCTTATATGCTAAGCTAGGCCATGTTAAAACAAGTAGCGTGAATTACTTGTAACTCCATCCTCATCTTGAACGCATTCCAACATATGAAAGAAGACATATAATGGCTATTTTACATACAACTCAAAAGGTATTTGGTCCTCACCTTTCCATTTTGGTTCATACATTTATCATTATGCCATGCCATCTTAGAAATTTGTCAAGTAAACATAAGGTACTTTTTGGCATGTTGTGATTTTAAGTTTGATATGGCCCATGTATAATTTTTGAATCTTCTTAACTTGAAATTATTAAGTGGGTAGAAGTAAAAGAAAAGAGGGCAAGAGTACAAGCGGGTTTTAGGCCAAAGCATTCTATAGTGGATCATGGTATCACGTTGAGACACATTGTTGAAAAGGTTTGGGAGGACAAATAAGAAGTATTTTTCTGTTTTTTTGACTTCAAAAAGTCATTTGACACAGCCCCTAGAGATAAGTTGTGGCATAGAATGGAATAACTTGAAATTCATGTACATTACATAGCCATTGTCCATAGACTTTATGAAGAGGTGAAAGTCAAAATTAGAACCTCAACAGGTATTTCAAAAATCTTTAGAAGTGGCATTGGAGTCAAGAAAGGTTGCCCTTTATCCCCTACTCTTTTTGGTTTATACATTGATAAATTGGAAAAGTGGCTAAATCTGCAAGGTGGAGATGGTGTTCGGTTGGGGAGATTGTGATAAAGCTTCTTTTATATGTCGATCATATTGTATTTATTTCTAAATCAACCCATGGATTTAAAATGCACTGATATGCCCTTGATCATTTTGTAGATCAGTGGGGATGCAAGTCAATACTAGCAAGACCAAAATAATGATTTTCTCTAATAAAAGGAAGCAGAGCCAACATACTTTCTTCTTTGATGAAAACATTCTTGAAGAAGTAAATGAGTACAAGTACCTCAGGATTGATTTCAACAAAAAACTCAATTGGGAGGACTGCATAAACAAGAGAATTTTAGGAGGGTGGAAAGAATTATATGCTCTTGAAAACATTCTTAGAGAGGCAGAGCTATGGGATTGGAAAACGATTAAAGTGATTTTTGGACTCCTAGTTTGTCCAGTGATGCTATATGGGTGTGAATTGTGAGCTAACAACACCCCCATCTCAAAACAGAAACAAATTGAGAAAATCCAAAAACATTTGAACATGAGAAAGTTAAAAATAAAAAGTTCAGTACCTTATGAGATAATGTTGAGTGAAACATGAGCAACTCCCATCGAAATAATTATTATGGTGTGACTCATAAGATATATAAAAATAATTGAGAAAATGAGAGTAGTTAGATGGTCTAATGGTATCTTCAATGAAGGCATGAGTGAAAGAAAGAAAACATGGATGAAAAAAATTATACATGGATGAAAAACTGGAATATATACCTCAATGCCTATCCCATAAATAGCAAGGATCTAGAGAATTTTATTGTGGAGAAGTTTCGTAAAAGGGTATGGGGAAAAGAGTTCGGTAGAAAGAAGAAGTACTACATTAAGGAATTCAACCCTACACCTGATCTACAACAAAAAGAGTTCATTGGAGCTAGCATTCCGTGGAGGGAAAAGGTTCTTATTGCTCAATTAAGGACCAACTCGCATCAACTTCAATGTGAAACAGGACGGTGGAAAATTCCTAAAGAAGCTTGGGAAGAACGGGTGTGTACATTTTTCACGTCTGGTGTAGTGGAATCCAAAGAACATTTCATTTTGGATGTGATTCTTTCAAAGACATCAAAGAAAGTTATGAGCACATGTTAGCATCAGTTTCTTGGCATTTTCTTTTCAGCGAGGGGATTATTGAAAGGTTGGGCCAACTCATGATCAATTTGAGTTGGAAAAGGATTGAATTGAAAAAAGTGAAAAACATGGAACTAATGGTCTCATAGACTATTTTTAGTCTCGTGGACCTTAAAATATCATTTCATTGCCCAAAAAAGACAATAATTGACATTTTTTGCATAAGAGGCTTACTCCACACCATACTTACCATTTCACACCTCCCACACTGAGACATTGTCCCCTACCTTTTACCATTTTCATAATCACACTCAAAATGAAGTGCTAGAAATTTTATGAATTTTCTTTATAGCTTGCAAATCAGTTCAGGAAAAAAATGAAAAACTCAACCCTCATTTCACTCACAGGTGACCAAATTGACCTCACTAAAGTGTTATTCTCAAACATGTTGCTAATTTCGATCATATATTTGTTCATTATTCTTTCCAAATCTTCTATATAAGTACTCATCCATGCCCATATCCATGGCCACCATTATGAAGCAAAAATAAAAACTTAGAATATTGTTTTTTCTTTACTCAACTACAAATACTCATGTATTTTCTCTATAGTTTCTGAAATCTATCTTTTGCATGTTATGTTTTAGATAAAATACTCATGTATAAATATATCAGACAAACTAAAATACAATGTTTTACTAAGCATGATAGATGAGCACACAAATATCTCATTTTTCATGTCATCTTCATTATATCAACTTACATGTTTTTTTGTAACACTTTCTTTTGTTGGATTCATGATCAATCCCTTTCCCTGTGTTATATACTTTTCATTGTGTGTATGAAAAACACTCCAACATTTATGTGAAACATGACTTTAAACATTATGTTATTTTTACTGATTATATATTTATGCTCAACAATTAATGGCTACATGGTATATTTTTTTGATCACAATACATTATCAGTTCCTTTAACAAAGGTTCTTGAGGAAACAAAAAGGGAAAACCCAAAATAAAAGATGTATCATGGAGGGGGAATAGAAATAAAAGAATTATATTCTCCATACACTTTGACATGGGCTCTGAGGAGTTCATAGTTGACCTAGGTTATGTTGAAGAAAGTGTATATTCACTAAGATTATTTTTGTAAATTACAAGAATGAGTTTATTTCTCAATTCATAAGTCTAGGAAAGTCAAAGAGTCAAAGTCATGTATAAGGAGATCTTCTTGAGCCTATGTGTAAATGTATACTAGTCTAAAAGGCCCTCCAAGACAAGCACAATCCTCCAAGACAAAGCACAAGAAGAATTTTGCAAACAAAACGATGGAAAATGCAGTCAAGTCGGCCAACAAAAAAAATTAAAGGATGTCATGTCGCCTTGCATTAAAGACACATCTCTTCATTGCCTCAAGTCATATTATTATGAAGTCAAAGCTACTATATATACCTTGCTATGGATCTGCACAAAACAAGGTCAGTCACAAGCATGTTTTCATCTGACATCCGCATTATAGGAGATAAGATGTCTCTACCATCTTCGGTGACAATCACAGTGGGTCATAATCTTAGATTCTTCATAGTGATTACCGTCTCAGCATAGATGCAAAGATGAAGGTCTCAGTGTAGAACACTCTGTCTCAGCAAAACATCATAATCTCGATATATTCAATGTAGTGATATCTTCCCATACCTTTATATAAATCTCATACAATTACAATGATGAATATCATTGTGTCTTGGTCTCAACATGATCGCGTTTTGTCGTACTCAACATGGTCATAACACATAATAGGCACAGTCACAGTCAAGGCATAAAATGCGATGATAAGGATCTCAATCATCCTACAGAGACACACTCTGTCTCATATTATGGACGCAGTCATAATCTCGGCACAACTTTTGATGTAGATATAATTTCGGTCATAATCCTAATAAAAGATCTCAATGCAGGTTTAGTATATAGAGCTCGTTGGTACAATGATGATCTTCGTAAAGATGCAATGATAATCTGAGTGAATATTAGCGATGATCTCAGCAAATGAATTTGGAGATTCCTTTGCGGCTCTTAGATTTTCCGATTCCATCTGCGACTCTTCATCATTCAATCCCTCCAAGGTCTATTATATTACTGCAGCTCTTTACTGCGAAGATCTACAGCTCTTATACACCATATTAGATCTGCAGAGATCTGTAGCTCCATTGATACACCATATTAGATTTGCTGATTCCTCTATGGCTCTTAGATTTTCCGATTCCTCTACGACTCTTTCATGCGAAGATCTGCGGAGATCTAGAATACGGCTCTGGGTGGAGATCTAGAATACTAGTTTCGACATACTACATGCATATTATTGTGGCTCTTCTCTGTAACCAAGTCTTGGAAACCATTGCTAGAATGTAACCAAGTCGTGATATAGATCTGTGACTCTTCACTTCTCTCACATCGATTGGGCCTTAGATCTGTAGTTCTTCTCTTTACTGTGGTTTATAGATCTACAGCTCTTCAGTTCTCTTTGGAAATATTTTATACTCAGCAGAAGAGCATTCTCTAGATGGCTCCCAGCTTCGCGAAAATAGTTGTTGGCTTATTTCCGTCCACCTCTCGGGGGCAATCTCCTGCCCATATCGTCAGTGAAGCCCCAACCCCCATTGTCCAGGTGGTCCAGGCCTCACTCGATGAGGATTTGAAGTTCTCTGAGACTGCCCTAATCTGCTGATTCAATGGTTTTTGGCCACGACTGACAGCTCTCCACAATTGGATATCAGAGGCATGGAAGCCTTTAATTTCTGATGCAATTAATATCTACCCTTATGCTAGGGGTTTCTTTATAGTAGATTTTGAAACCCCTAAAAGCAAACAATGTATTCTAGTTTCCGGCCCTTGGTTTTGGGAAAAATCAGGTCTATTCATGAGGCCATGGAACCCATCATTCGATCCCTCAATAATAGTCATAACCTCAGCACCCGTTTGAGTGAGATTGCTAAACCTACCCTTGCATCTCTAGAATTTCTCTTCGCTAAAAGCAATTGGAAATGCAATTGGGAAATTTTATTGCCAGTGCCCAGAAACAAAGGAATATGCCAAAACCACCTATGCACACATCTGTGTGGAAATGGACTTCAGCGCCAGATTCCCAGCTAAAATACACCTAACAAGTAAAGACTATGTGTGGAACCAGAAACTCGATTATGAAAGTGTCCTCTTCAGATGTCGATCCTGCTTTGAGACAGGCCACCTAGCCAAAAATTGCCCAAAAGCCTCCCAGAAAAATTCTGCTAGAAAAAATCACCACAGATTTACATGGTGGGAAGGAGCACAAAAGGAACACTACACTGTCATCAAAGAACAACACTCTCAAGAAAAATCTGAATCACAAGAAATCGGGCAAGAAAGAAATAACTCTCAATACAAGCAGGGGGAAAGCCCCACCCAACAACAAAAGAGTGAAGTCGACAACCCCTCAAGCGTCAACAGTTATGAGGGTTCGAATTACGCACAAAATAAATCTTCATTTAACAGCAAAGCAGATCTCCTAAACCAAACTTATTCTCCGACTATCTTCAAAAGGACGAACACAATAGATCGCGAAGCTAAGATACCAATGTATGTTATGAAACCAGCTCACAAAAATATAGAAAAGATAGATCAATGCCTTGGAATTTAGCCTCTTTGAGGGGGCAACCTCCTTTACATTACACAAATTAATTCTTCTTTGTTGATTCAAATGACAAAACCTCCTTTCTATATATTGGAGTCTAAGGAGTCACAATATAACCCATCCGACCTAACAATAATAATATAAAGGCGGAAAAATAACAATAGAGGGATTCTATGGGGCACAGTAATAACAATATGGGGACAATAGGGGCACAACAATATTAATAAGGGATATAACTACAATAGTAATGGGGTAATCACTAGTATTATAGGCACCTCACAATGTCCCAAGAATTAGAAGAGATGAAGGAGATACAAGATAAAGAAAGTTGGGAGATCGTAGAGAAAAAAAGAAAGCTATAACACCAATCTCGCCAAGAAAGATGAGGAGCCAAAAAATTAGAAACTAAGAAAGAAAATTATAGGTCGATAGACCAATTTGGTCTCAGTGGACATCAACCATCATCATCATCATCATCATCATCAATGGCTATCTCAGCGAATGTACAGTAATGATCTCAATGATGGTACATCTATGATGAACTCAATGATGACATTGGTAAAGCAATAATGATGGTGATTATCTTAGTAGTGCCAATAAGAGGATTGGTGTCATGGTCTTGGAATGGCTTAATTAGGTCAAGGGTCATGATCTTGGTATTCATCAATGGGAGTCTCTATAAGAAGAATTTTGTGTGGGTTTTCCTCTCCAAGAGGGAGAGTTTTTGGCCCTGGCATAAAGCCAACATAGTGTGTTATTGTCTCTTTGTTTTGGTAGCTATTTGATGAACTAAGAAGACACTTTAATAATAAAAAGTGAAGACTATGCTAAGAAGAAAAGTTAAAACACCTCACAAATAGCTATCAAGCTAGAAGAGTCCTATCATAACTAATTGCCCTATATAATTCAACATGGCATTAGAGCTATGGTTCAGAAGTCAAAGGAAGGGAAACAAAGAGACATACAAGGATTAGTCTTCAAGGACAACAAAGCAAGTTGAAGGGTTTTGTCAAGATTGAAGGATCAATTCCACAACAAGCAGTCTACAATAGCAAGAACTTATGTCTCCATAACCATAATCAAAATGCCACCAAGACCCTCATCAAGGTGTTTACAAAGAAAGGTAACTCAAAAGATCTCAAAATCAAATATCACTTCATATTGAAATAGGTTGAAACCCTAGTAGAAATCCTGATCTCCACTACCACAGAAGGAAAATCATATTGAAGAAGAAAAAACATTGTCATCACCTTCAAGGTTATAAAAGCAAGGGTCATTTCCTTTCCCTAGAAGAATATCATCCCAGGGAAGCAGGAAATCATCCTCATCAAAAGGAAGCAACCTTTTCCATTGAATAAAGGCTTTCCATCGAAGAGAACACCATCCAAGAGGCAAATCCAATACATCATCTCCAACCAGCATCAAAGTGATCAAGTAGAAGAGTTCATCTTCACTTGTCAAGTAAGTATCTTTCATTTTAAAATCAAGTCTGGTTAAATGACTTCATGACTGTAAGGAGATCTATGGATTGAATGGGTCTTCAAAGGTCCTTGCATGAAATGGGGAGGATTGTCATAATCCTCATAAATAAAAGAAGTTAATAAACATATCAAGGAAAAAGGTCTTCTTTGAATTCACGAGAATGAAACATTAAGGTTCTCTCATCCCCATGTATGAAGAAAGAAGACATCAAAGAGATATATGGAATACTAGAGGATACATTCTATGAAAAATGAAATATAGAAGGTCACATCACTTAGACATGATCTACACAAAATGAAGGTTTCAAATAAAGAAAGAACATATTCATGAGATCTCAATTGAAAGATCTAGGAAATATGATAAGAAGATAATAATCAAGGTAACAAATATCCATGAAAAAAGAAGGTTACCTCATTCGACGACTTGTGGTATCTATGACAGAAGGAAAAATGTTGAAGAACACAATTAAGTGTAGAAAGGAAAAGAAAAAATAGTATAAGATTCAAGAAAGAGGCTCATATCACCAAAAAATGGAGGAAGCTAAAGAAAAGGGCCAAGGAATGAGGGAGCAATAGATCTCCACTACGATTAAGATGGCCTCCCTCACAAAAGGATATTATCATAAGCTCCTTGATCTTTAATTAAA
>APFE030377189.1:0-12616 GCA_000404065.3 Pinus taeda | reverse complement strand
AAAAACACACATTCTCAATTTAAAACAGAACATATTACCTCACCTTCAGGATCTGATCATGATCTTGTTTTACCATTCCACCTGTACTTTGAATGGATTTCCTCTATCGCTTGCATCTACAAATTCCTGCTACTCATCATCTTTGTGTGCCTTCTTCCTATCAGATTAGAATATGATCCTTCCTCTTGCCTACCTAAACACCTTAACACATAACTCTGTTTTTAATTCTTTCACATAGAATTACTCTATTCTGTTTAACCCCAATGGTTTTAACACTAATTATTTTGAACAAGTCTGCTCTGATACCACTATTGATGCAGGGATACCCCCGCACATACCCACAGTATGCATAAACATGCATAAATACATATGTCCCTGGTATTTGACTCACAAAGGAGTCAAATCTCTAACCATACATGGTTAAGGCCCCTTTATCATTGGTTCCTTTGTATCAGAACTAATCACCCCACTTAAACTTCTTATCGGGAGTTAAATCAACCCTCAAGCCTTCATTTACCCACTTATTAAAGTCTTTTGTTATATCCTTCTTATCGGGACTTAAGTTTCCTCAGTCAGCCCTTATGAACCCATAATTCACATATATGTAACCATCTCCCTTTATACATTGGTTACGTATGGTTTTAACAAATCAAAACCTCACTTCGGTGCTTTTTCCTTATAAATCATTTACAAAGGAAAACATATGCAATCACACCTTTTTTCTGTCTCAGTACGGCCTCAACACACTTCTCGAGGACAAACTTTATCGTAATCGGCTATCGGCGCCTCCGTGGGTCTTACATGCATATATTCCTCACCACCTTTCCGACTCCGATATTCCTTCAAAGACTCAGGCATGCACATTATAGAATATGAAGGGATTACATTAAAACTCTGCTTTGAAACCCATAAGTGAATCTCAAAAATTATAGACCCGCCACTATAAACTCTGTTGGGTCCGTATCTTCCACTTTCCATTTGGCACTTATTCCTCTCGAACTCTGATCTACGACTCAATCTCTGCCACCCATTTCATTCATTGATCCAATGGCTATCGGCACATCATTGATCGGCCCATCGCGTTCCATTGCATTGTCCCTTGACTGCTCTGATACGCAATTAGCGATTAGATCTGGGTCGTCAATCTGGACTCTCGATCTGACGATCCAAGATCCATTGTGTTATCGCAATCACTATCCTCTATGGTCAGATCTCTTCCACTTCAAAACGCTAATCCGATCAGTCTTGTGGACCCGATAAGGGTATAGGCCACTCTTTATAATATTCAAGTCTAGTTTTCAAACTCGGACTATGTCTTGCACTGATTTCCAATGTAAATAGGATTTAGGCTTACGGGACTTAGACTGTATAATAAACTCCGCCGATGCGATATTCAGCCTTTCTCCTTAGCAAAATCATCTGGACTGTTGATCTTCCAGATCCAACGGCTACTGAGTGTCGATACTTCACTTCACACTTCTCCCTTTTACTTATTTTTTACGCAAAGTCTTCCGTTCTTCCATGATTTAGCTCCTCTTCAAAGTTTTCGATTCCTTCACTGTTTCCGTTGCGACTCCCTCCTAAGCTTGATTTCTGTGGTTTTTATCACTGACTCTAGGCTCTATTTAATCTCTCAATGGATTCAAAGACCCATCATGAACCGCTTGGCTCATTCTTCTCCTCTGTACTCCGCTTCGACTTTGCCTACAACCTCTATTACAGAATCTATGAGTTCACAAATAATACATTAAGGAAATACTCGTCTCACACGCTCTGACACAGTCAGGAATAAAACTCTATATGTATATGTATAACCAAAATATTACATTCGAGACTTCTCTGTCTTGCACAGCCTTTTCTTCGATATCATGGCCTCTCTCTGTGATTCTGCCCATAGGCTTACATATATGCCAGGAAGTTATGTTGAACTAATCCTGGTTTGACTCCTAAATCCTTTGAACTGACTCCTAGAGGTATTCTATCCTCTATGTCCACTTCTACTTCAATTAATTCCTAAAATTTCTCTTGTTCCTCTAATCATGAACTACTTTAAGAGTTGGATTTGATTCCTAACTCTTTGTCATTACTAACCACTCATGTCCTCCTTATTCGAGAGAATTTAGAAGATATTTCACATTGTCCTCCTAAAAATACATGACCCCCTATATCTACTTAATTACAATGATTTTCCTTGGGTTAATGCTCCTGCATTGGCCTAATATGTGGTATTAATGTTAGCTCTGATATGCTCTTAGCCTTAAGCATTTGTATCCGTCGCAAGTAGAAGATAAAGTTAGTGTGTTTTTTCTACTTGTAATGAAGGATAAACACTATCCAAATTAAGGATAACCATGACCATGAGGATATCCATTATCCACTGAATGATTTTGAGGAGTAGAATATTCCACAACAAAGAGTAAGCCCATATTTTTTATAGTTTTGCAATTCGTACATCTCCAGATCTATGGATAAAGCAAGTGGAAAAGCAGTATTGGTAGGGAAACAACTGTTGACAAGGAGTTTCTCTATAATGATCAAATTGAAAAGGTGTCATTTTCTTTAAATCAAACGTTCACACCGAGTTTAATGACATGGGGTTTTAAAAAAAGAAAAATCAGATGCAATAACTAAAAAAGGCGGAACTATCTGTTACTTAATGAGTGTCGTGGAGGTCTCTCTCTAGTTTTTCATGACCTCCATGATTCGGGTCAGGGTTGATTGACATTGCCCCATTTTAAGAACCACAGAGGGACATGTCAATTCATACACACTCTTGTTGCAATTCGAAATATTAGTACTCAAAGATTTCATTAGAAAAATAAGGGTGTAATACAAGGCTATAATGCATCCATTCTCTTGTGGTATCAACGAGGTTGTTCTCCGATGTAATCCCGATAAAAAGGTAGGGAGAAGTCACTTAAATAGTAAGGTCTGGATAAATTAAAGCCTTTACGGTTACTTCTTTGTTTTCATACACAACCCATATACACTTCGGTATTAGAGAAACTAGTGCCTACAGTAAAGAGACATAATTTTCAGCAAAGTTAATACTTTAGGGATTCCTCTCTTAACATTTCATATAGATCTATATTTACTATATTCCTTAAATTTTCAGCCTATGTAATTTACATAAAATTATTATTGTAAATCCATCGTTTGGCCATATTTATTTTGATTCGTCACTTATACACATTTTTAATGTACGTTGTGTATATGGTCAATGAACACTTGAAGGAATTGATTTCAATTGATGCATCATGCAAGAGTTATTCTAGAATTTGTTTGTTTGGGTGTGGTGGTGCATGTGAAAACCCACATCAAAATTTCTTTCAGCACAACGTTGCCACATGGAGAATGAAAAGCACAAATTGTGTTGCGAGCCATGGGAATGAATTGAATGAACTACTATTCATGGAGAGCGAGAGCTAAAAGGAGTGGACAACATGACACTGTAACATTGAAAATGCGAGACGTGGAGACATGTTGTGAGCCGTCAGCCATATATATGAAAATAGTCAGCGAATCAAAACATAATATAATATTCAAGCCAGAGAGAATGTCAAGTAGTCATGGAAAATAAGTTCAACCTTTTTGGGTGAGGTACCAACCCGGAGAATGTTGAATGTTCATTACATTTATTGATACGAGCAGATATATAAGCTTTGAATTAACTTTCACTGACTAAAAGGAGTGTTAAATTGGTCCTCCTCATCTTTTATTTTCTCCACCCTCATTCAAGTATGGGCCATTACATATACATACATCATTTATGTTTATCTTTGAAAAACAAGATATCGATCGACCTTGAATCTTAACCCCGCACATAATTCTCATAACACTTAGATCCTCAGTATTCTTTAGTGACACATACACACAATAATCGTTTACTTGTTCTAAAAATCACTCCATTAAATGCTACAATGGTCACTAAGATATGTATTTTAACTCCATATATATAGTGGATACAGTACATCAACCAATGTGGGCATTTAGGTCCAAATTAATAGACTTATCTACTATATTCCAAATCAACACTTCACATTTACTGTGCATACATTATATCCCAGAGGAAAGAATAGACATGGGCATTCAACATGATAAAATTAGGCATTTTGATTTCATTTCTTTGATGACCAAAACAAGCACTAATGCATTCCATACAAATCACAACTTCATATTCAATAGGTAAGTTGTCACCCCCATGTCTACGTTGACAAAAATAGCTAGTATTGCCATACAACATGATCATGGTCCTACTGTCATAGTCAAAGGAATTAATGACATATGTTTTATGCAATAAGAAACATAGTGAATAATATGTATCATAACTAAATGATCCTGAGTGGTTACAATTAAAATCACAATGCATAATGCCTAGCAAAGATATCCTAGGGCATAAATAACCTGAGTACACATTCTATAACATTGTAATCCTTAAAGATATAAATAAAGTCACAGATTTTAAAGCAACCTCACTTCAAAATTACCTTTGATTTCAAATTCCTTCACAAATAAATAATTTTTAGATTATTTTGCAACCTTTATGGCTTCTAGGGCCTTAGGCACTACTTTATAGTTCATTGGAATATTTTTCTTATAGAAATTTTATAACCATCGCCTTCAATAACCTCTTATTTGTTTAGGAGCTAGTTTAGGACCTGGAACTCATGCATATATTATAGAGGTGGATTGGCCCATTGGCCCCAATGTTTGAACTTAGAGGTCTAATACCATTTGCCACATACCTCCTTGACCCAACCAAAAAATCACGTACGATGCCCCCTTTACGAAATTGAACTTCGATTAAATTTTGTTCCAGTAGTTGTCACATGCAGGATTATTCAATTATAGCATAAACAAAGATAACATGTGCAATTATACCCATAAGCTTAAATATTCGAAATCATAAAGAGTAAGGAGTCAACATACAAAACATCTCATGAAATTAAATCAGACGAGAGTAGAGGAAAGAATGTCATTTCGAAAATTGAGCACCACCACCAAACCTAGAATTGACTTCATCTAGTTCACTGTTGCACTGAGAGTTCTTGCCATGGATCAATTACCTCTTGTTGATCTCATTAATGGATATTTAATTCCCTCTTTCATGATATGGTATCCTTTAGTGACGTCACGCTTTTATGGATCTTTTTATCCATTTTCCTAGGCTTTTCTGAGAAAAGTTTGCCTTTCTCTCCCATGAAACTTTTCCTCATAACAACTTGTCTTTCTCACCCGCAAGGCTTTTATGTTTTTCTTAAACTTAGAATCCTTCTCCACCTAAGTAACTTAATGGATGTTTATCTCCAAATCCATTAAGCTTATCTAGAATTGGATCTGGAAGTCTTATCATGAAAGAGTTATCCATTCCCATTCACCAATGGGATTTAATTTGGTAGGAACCTCATCCCTTGGTGTCTCGTTTTCCAAGTAATTAAATTATATTTATTATTTTATTAATAATAAAGTATTTTATTTCTTTTTTATACCTCAGACCTAGCATTTCCTAGCTTTGGTCAAGGGAGTGTTACATACAACAGAGGGGAGTTACACTGTGACATTTGATGATCTCATTTAACCAAATTATACTAATAAAATAATCCTCGAAAAATTATAACTACCTTCATCCCTCTTCATTAGCAAACAAGATCGAAATATTAAGGCTAAGTAAATCTACATAGTTATTATTACCCCTATGTAGAGCACTTTAATGTTTGTAGTAGTTTTTTTCTGATCCTCAGCGTCATCCAAAATGTTTATTTTCCACGTAACTTATAGAAAATCTATTTTTTCTGAATAGAAAGTGAGGTATGTTATCCAAAATGTAGCTTGCAGTTATCCAAAAGTTGGGAACTATGTGATGTGTGTTGGAAATGTATTAGTTCATTAGCATTTTTCTCCTTATTATGTTGACTAGATCCTACTTTTGTGGATGTAAACAAAATCTAGTTGTAAACATTTTTTGGCCACATATTGAAGATGTGGTAGTGATAATTATTGAGCATTCATGAATGGAAATTTATTTGAGCTAATTCCTAGATTGTTGGAGTGAGCCACAAGCTGCATTATGAAGTTGATTTACTGGAATTATCAGATGAGCTTATGAGAATGCATAAGAAAAAGGAAAGTGACATAAAACATTGTTTCCACGTCTTATGGTTTGCTTAAATTACTTTAAAACCAATCATGCTGTTGAATTATTTGTGTTAAGTTGCAAGTTGCTCATTTAAAATTTGAAAGTTCTTTTTTAAATCTCTATCTTTGGAAATACTATTATAGAGGAGCGTTATAGATTTGATTTCGGTTGATGGATGGATGTAATCAATGGCTATGATTTACCTAGGAAAAGTAACTTTTCTTGGTTTTTAGTCTAATATCAATCATCGATTGGATACATCGTATGGCCGGAGTAAGAGGTGAATAACTAACTCCTGTTTGTCTTTTTTTAAATGTCGAAGTTAGTTCGTTATAGGTATGGAGAGCTAGCTCGAAAGAGTTGTGTGGTGCAACATTTTAATTTAAATAATGTTTTTTCTCCACAAAATATCAAATTGTTATATTTGTAATTTCATCATATTAGTGGTTCAATTGTAGATGGTAAGATTTTTTTTGGCTTGAAAACATGAGTTAATTATCTTTCTTTTTTAACTAGAGTTTTCCTAGTGGATCTTAATCTCTTTTGGCTATTGCATCATTCTGTATTAGAGTAGTAAGGTAATTAAAACAGGAATCTAATTAATGTAGAGTTGGAAGAGTTAAAGGTCAAGGAAGAGGTTTAATAGTGGTAAATACAGAGTTGGGGGAAGATGTGAGAACTCTTCGGTGAAGGCAAAAGCCACAGAGGCCGTTTGGCATTATGATCATACATGTGATACAAGTGATGAAGAACTTGCATAGGAGGAAGATGAGATAGTTGTAGAACCCTGAAGGTCAAATTTTAAAGTATATTTTGATCGAGGCTTTGGGTCAAAGGAAGAAGTACCTACATATAGTGGAAGTTTGGATCCATAAGGATTGGTGGATATGGTAAATGCTTTGAACAAGAATTTTGAGAAAGTGGATATACCAAAAGAGAACCAAGTTAAGTTTATTATTGCAAAGATGAGAGGACATGCAGCTTTATGTTGGGACAGGGTGCAAGAAGAAAGGGCCTTGAAGAACAAAGCAGAGCTCAAGAGAGGGAGTAGGATCACTCAATTGGAACATACATTCCTTCCTAGATATTATCAATTAATTTTGTTTATGAATATGCATAATCTTATAAATATGAATTTTATAAAGTGAGCATTAGACCACGATACATAGAGGGCACACATGAGAGAGTTTCCAGCTATATCAATGATCTAAGATTTGACATTTAGGTTAAATATGCTCTAATGTAATAGAGATTTGTTGAATAAGCTTATGAGGTTGCATTGAAAGATGAAGAAAAATGAGGAAGCATATTCAAAGAAGGAGAGTAAGGTGTTCTGGAAGAATATAATAACAAAAGAAGAGATAAGCTAGCAGCTACACCCAACAACTAAAACCAGAAAGAATCAATGATTCCAAGAGGGAGAAGGTCTTATTTAAGAGCATGAGGAAGAGGGAGAGATCAAAAAGAGAGATGTTATACTTGTGGTCAATTGGGTGAAGACAAGCAAAAGTAATACAACCTGAATTTGAAATTCCAAAGGGGGGAGAATAATGTGTCAATGTTCTAGAAGAAGGATAATCTTTAAGGATGATGCTAGTGATACCAGGAAGAGACAAGTATGTAGGTGAACTAGTGAAAATAAGAAGCTTATTGAGGACAACTTCTAAAGAAAAAGGTAAGCGTTGCAAGTTGATTGTTGATAATGGTAGTTCTCACATTCTGGTTTTCCACAAAAATGGAAGAGAAATTACAGTTGGATAGGATGCCACATCCTACATTGTATAAGGTTTCATGGTTGTAGAAGAGACAACAAATATTGGTAGGTGAGAAATAACAAGTAGAGTTCCAAATTGGAAAATATTAAGAACAAGTTCTTTGTGATATTTTGTAGATGGATACTTGTCATGTCTTTCTGGAAAGACCCTGGCAGTCTGATAGGAGAGTGAGATAAGATGGCAAAGTGAACACCTACACTTTTGAAAAAGATGGACAAAAGCATATGTTACTACCAATATAAAATGAAGGGATCAGAGAGATATTGGATCCAAGCATAATTTTGATGAGTGAGAAAAAAATGCCCACTAGGGATCCAAAAATTAGGGAATATGACAAAACATATAAGAAAAAGATTGCAACAAAAGATTTGAAGGAGACTAATTTGCCTTGAACAAACAAGAATTTATTTAATTTTGAAGATTAAAATGCTTAATTAATGGTTTTAAACAAAAATTGCGAAACAAATAGTGCTTTTGAATAGAAAAAATGGTTATGAAACAGGAGATTCAAATGAATGAGTAGTAGTTAATAATTCTAAAGGATACTGGGGTAAGATGTTTTGGAGCAATGCTACAAATGGTAAAGTAGTAGGGTATATTGAGGAAAAATCCAACCCAAGACAACAGATCGTTGATGGTTCCAATTAATCCGTGCATTTTTTGTGGTTTTCAATTACCTAGATAGTAAAAATAACATTTTTCGTAACCTAGGAGAAACAAATTAAGGAAAATCTTGTGCCATCTCAAGATAAAAGGTCGAAATCTCAACTACATATAATGAAACTATGATGGAAGGAATGAATGAAAGGATTACTTAAATGGGGGTACCACCAAAGGAAGAAACCTTGGGTATCTGCTGCATTGTTACAAAAAGGCAGTAGAATGGGACCTCATGGACAAGAGTCCATGACCAATTTGATGTTTTGGTGTATGATGAGGGAGAATCATGCACAATATTTATTTTCATGTAATTTCTAGAAATCTATGTTTCTTGACTAGATGGTGAGGTTTGTTCCAATTAATGGCTTATTGGCCAAATGTAGCTTGCAATTATCAAGAAGTAGAAAGATACCTATTGTGTGTTGGAATTGTATTAATTCATTAGGATTTTGTTCCCTATTTTTTCAACTAGATCCTACTATTTTGGATATAAACAAAATCTGATTGTAACCATTTTGGGGCTACATATTAAGAAATAAGAAACCTGTGGAGAGTGAACTAAGGAAGAGTGTGTAGAATTGTATTAGAGGAATGAGTTACATGGAATTAAGAACACACATTTTATTCTCTTTGAGTGTCTTGAAACTGATATATCTTATATCCATGCAACTAATTTCACTGTGTAATAACACTTATGTGTGAAATTGAAGTTATTGAAGTGATAAAGAGTTAGCGGTCATGAAGGGAAATTTATTTGTCTTAATTTCTAGATTGCTGGAGTGAATCACTAGTTGCATTCCAAATGCAATTTATAAGCATTCTCCAGTGAGTCACAAATTTCATTCCAAATGCAATTTATAGACATTCTCTTGCATGTTTATGAGAACGCATAGGAAAAGGGACAATGAAGTAGCACATTGTTTCTAGGTCATGATTTCTTGTCATTAGATTCAATTACATTGAAACCACTGATGCTACTGAATTTTCTGTGTTAAGATGCAAGATGTCCATTTATATTTTAATGTTAATTTTTACTTGAAGTACCTTCGTTTGGAAATAAGTGTAAAGGAGCATTCCTGATGTCATTTGGATCATTGCTTGGATGTAAGAAATTGTTGGGATTTACATGGGAAAATTGAAAATTTAATTACTTTTCAATCTTATATCAATTATCTATTGGATATATCATATGGCTAGAATGAGAGTTGAAAAGTTAAGTCTTATTCCATTTTTTTTAAGGTTTTAGCTATTTCATATAGTTTTGAATAGTAATTCAAAAGTTTTATTTGATATAACTTTTTTATTTAAATAATGTTTTGCGTCCGCAACAAATTAAATAGTTATATTTTTAATTGCATCATATTGGTTGTTCAATTGTAGATGGTAAGATTGTCTTAGCTTGGAAATTAGAGTAAATCATCTTTTCTTTTTACACTAGAGTTTTGCTAAGTGGTTCTTAATCTCCTTTTGTTAACACATCATATCCTCTCCCAGAAACTCACCCTAGGAAGGGACGCCTTATCAAAGTATGCTTATGGATAGGAATGGCAATATTCTTTAACAGTAATGTTCCATGGCTATTGCACATGAACAACTTTAGAAATTAAGTCATATGTCGTTAGAACTTTTGATGTTAGCCTTTTAGAATTCTTTAGTATTTTCTTGGATGATGGCATTGTTCCTTGCAATCTGTATGCACCAATTGAAGATATGCAGAAGATTTATGCATTTTTTGGGTCTTCTTGTTCCAACCTGTTTGCATGAGATACCCTACCACATGGAGTCTAAGGCAAAACAAACTCAAACAATGTTCCACACATCCAGGGTGAAAGGACACATAAGGAAGAGATGGTCCACATAATCCTGACATTTTTACATAGGGCACACCAACTAGGCATGATCATGCTTCCCTTTGTCATCTATGGCATCTTATTTTCCTGTATGCACCATTGGAGGATCCTTTCTTTTTCCAAAGAACTTAGGTTCCATAGTAGTTTACATCACCAAGCTAAATCCCCTTGTTAAAATGAAATTCAAACAACACATTTATGGAGAATATTCCCCAAGAGAGGAGTGCACCCAACATAATGTCTGTTCCCTCTCCTTGAGGTGAACATCCAGTATATTGAGTGCAGTAGTGTAATTTAGCCACTGAATTGAAAAATCAAAAGGAATATTTAACTGATTAGCATGATGCCATCCACCAGCCCAAATAGATATTCTAGCATGATCTACAACCTCCTATTTGCATTTAGGAATTCAACAAAATCCTTAGGAAAAAACTAATTTTCCCCACACCCTACACATTTGTCCATACCCATTTTTACTTCATCACCATTTTCCAACTTCCAGGATATCCTTTTCTTTTTCGGGTTTCTAATCCAATGTTCAATAGATATAGGGTGAATATACTTTATGAATACCACTTCTATCCATAAGTTATTTGTGTATAACAGTCTCCATCAAACCTTAGCTTCCATCAAACCTCAGCTGCCAACAACTTAAACAAAGAATAAGACCTTTTTAGATCTCAAGCTTTCAACATCTTTGGAAAATTTATTTTATCCCATTTGAAAAAATTAAAAACCCTACCATATTTCTAACCCATCCATAGAAATATGCAGCTAATCTTACAAATACATTTAAAAATCCATTTTGGAATCAAGCACAAAGACATCCATAAGACTGTGATAACTTCTAGAGCGAATTGTATAAGCATTAGTCCACCCAGACTAAACAAGCATCTAAAGCTTCAAACCTTTAATATATTCTCAAGAGCAAATGGAAATTATTATTCTAACTGTAAATTAATTAGTAGTTTATTTTCCCACAAAAACAACGAATAATTTGCAACTACAAGTGTCACAAAATTGAATTATGTTGAAGATAAACTAGAAAATGATAAAATAGTGGAACATAAATACACAAATTTGACACGGTTCTTTTTGAAATAAAGTCCCCATAAAAACCTTCCTTCGAATCATTATCCATACCCATCTCTACATTTTCTTCCCTTCTTTGGCTCAAACTATGAGAGACAAGCGTCGTGCAGTCGTCACCCTCCGCGCCCAGCACTGCGAGTAGTAACATGAGAGGTAAACCAAAGCTAAATGAACTGATCCTCATGGCTACCTCAAATGAAATAATAACAATTCCTTCACATGCCAAAAGTTATTATTGCGATAATTATCAATCCCCGGAGGACGTCCCCCTTTTATAGCCTTGTGTTGTATTGGTAAGATAACATCCCTAATGTCAAAGATGAATGATGGTGATTTTTGAATTTATTTTGGATTTATTCCATTTCTTCAAGGCATTGGGTTTTCAAAATTATCCCTACTTTTTCTAATTTAATCTCATCCATATCTTTACCGGACCCATTTCAAAACACTAAGAGTTTTTCATACCCATTTTAAAATATTTAAAAAATTTATGTATTTCTCATATTGGACCATTTTATAACTAAAAAAATTATGCATTTCTCACACCCATATATATATTATATATAATTATATATATTATATATATATATATTTATATATATATATTATATATTATATATATATATATATATATATATATATAGATAATTATGGTATTTCTCATGCAGAAACCATTATATAATTAAAAAATTTATTGCATTTCTCACACCCATATATATATATATTTCTCATAACCGTTTTATAACTCAAAAAACTATGCGTTTCTCACACCTATTTCAAAATATTGAAAAAAATTATGTATTTCCCATATGTGACCATTTTATAATTCAAAAGCCTATGTCTTTCTCACACTTCACAATTTAGTAGTGATTCATATTTTAATTCATTATTTATTAATTTATGATTGAAAATAAATAAACAAATTAGTGGAATGATATAACTATCAATAATCATCAATCCATAATAAGCATGAAAAAAAAGAATATAACTACTATTAATATCATTAAAATACTAATATTTGATTAATATTGTAAAAGTAAAAATATTATTTTTTCTACACTTTAATATTGAGAAAACATGAGCTAAGTATATACGGAATTTTT
>APFE030377186.1:0-19535 GCA_000404065.3 Pinus taeda | reverse complement strand
ACATACTCTGCTTCTGTGGATGAGAGGGCAACAATGCTTTGTTTTTTTGAGCTCCATGTAATCAAACCAGAACCAAAAGAGAAAAAATTTCCAGATGTGGACTTACGGTCATCAAGACTACCTCCCCAATCTGAATCACTAAATCCAACAAGATTGAACTTTTCAGAAGAGTAGTAATGAATACCAAAATTTAGAGTGCCTTTCACATACCTTAGAATCCTCTTGGCTGCCTTCATATGTATTTCAGATGGATTTGTCATATATCTTGAAACAAGTGAAACTGAATATGTAATATCAGGCCTTGTGTGGGTTAGAAATATCAAGCTCCCCACAATACTTCTGTAAGTTTTCTCATCAACTAAATCAGCACCATCATCTCTACATAACACTTCTCCATGAGCACTTGGAGTAGGGGATGGATGACAATCAAGCATATGAAATTTATTTAACATATCCTGTGCATACTTTGTCTGACAAATGAAAATCTCATCCTTACTTTGATAAACCTCCATTCCTATAAAATATTTCATGATGCCTAGATCTTTCATCTCAAATTCATTCATCATAGCAGCTTTGAATTTATCATTTATCTTATAACTACTATCCATATACAATAGATCATCAACATACAAACTTATGATTAAAATATCAATACCTTCTTGTTTGTAGTAAAGGGTAGGATCATTCTTACTTCTCTGGAAGCCTTTTTCCTGAAAGTATCCATCAATCCTTGCATACCACACTTTTGGTGCTTGCTTGAGGCCATACAAAGCCTTCTTCAACTTGTAGACATTATTCTCCTTTCCTTCCACTTCAAAACCTTGTGGCTTCTCCACATATACTTCCTCTTCTAAGTACCCATTCAAGAAGGCACTTTTCACATCCATATGATGTATGCTCCACTTTTTATGAGCTGCTAATGAAATCAACATTCTAATGGTCTCCTATCTTGCTACTGGCCAAATGTCTCTTCATAATCAATTCCATACTTCTATGTGAATCCTTTAGCAACTAATCTTGCTTTGTGTCTTTCACCACTCCCATCACTGTTAAATTTAGTCTTATAGACCCATTTGGTGCCAATCTTTTTCTTGTCATGTGGAAGCTCTGTCAACTTCCAAGTGTCATTCCTTTGAATGGAATCCATCTCTTCTTGCATGGCTTGCATCCAAACATCATTAGTACATGCATCTTCAAAACATGATGGTTCAAATTCAGCTTTGGCTAATAAAGCAAAATTGACTATCTCACCTATTGGGCTTTCTTCATGTGCTTGATTTGCACTCCTCTCATAAATATCACTCAATATTCTTACCTTCATTGTAGAACTTGGAGAAGAAGTTGGACTTGAACTTGATGTTGAAGAAATTGATGAAGGGTTGCTTGGTGGAGTTAAGCCACTAGTTACAGAAACATTAGTTGGCTACTCATGATCATTATCAACAATTATATCATCATTCAAAAAAGATGTTGTCTTATCAACATGGCCTTTTTTATGACCATAAACTCCCCATTCATAAAAAATTACATCTCTTGAGACAATACGATTGTTATTTAGATGATTATACAATTTATAAGCCTTGCTTGTCTCACTATACCCAATAAAAATACATAACTCACTCTTTGAATCTAACTTTTTCTATTCTGATCAGGTACGTGCACATAAGCCAAACAACCAAAAACTATGAAATGATTAGCATTAGGCCTTTCTTCATACTGAGCTTCATAACGAGTCATATTTTCTAGTGCACTAGTAGGGTTCCAGTTGAGGATGTACACTGTTGTAGCAATTGCATCTCCCCAATAAGAGTTGTTCAATCCTATGGCTTGTAACATCCATCTTGCCATTTCAATCAAAATATGATTTTTTCTTTCAACTATGTCATTATGTTGGGGTGTGTATGCTGTAGTATGATGCCTTCTCATGCCATTCATATCACAATAAATCTGGAAAGCTTTTGAGCAAAATTATCCTCCATGGTTAATCTGCAAACATTTGATCTTGCACCCTCTCTTATTTTCTACATGGGATTTGAACTTCTTGAATGTATCAAGGGCTTCACTTTTGGCCTTCAAAAAATATACCCAAAAATTTCATGAGTAATCATCAATAAAAGTGATGAAATATGATGACTTACCCAAACTCTTAGTCTGCATAGGACCACATATGTCTAAATCAACAAGATGAAGTGGGTGATGAGCCCTCCATGCAATGCCCTTTGCAAACCTTTCCCTCACATGATTTCCCTTAGCACATCCTTCACAAACCTCCTTATGCTCTTCTACATTGGGCAAATGAGGAACTAATTCATGTGAGGTTAGAAACTTCAAACTCTTAAAATTTAAATGTCCGTACCTAAGATGCCATAACCAACTTGAATCCTCATAAGCCATATTTGCAGTATTGTTGTTATGTTCACCAAACCTCAAGGTAAACATCCTATTTCCTGTCAGAGGCAAAAAATGATCATCCTATTTCCCTTATTCTTATCATAGATAGTACATGTCTTATTTTCAAAGACTACTTTATAGTTCTTCTCACATAGCTCCCCAATGCTCAACTAATTATGCTTCAATTGTGGATTATAATAAATGTCATGAATACTCTTTATACCTTCTTTTGTTTGGTCCTCCATAGCTCCTTTGGTAGAAACCTCCAATGATTTATCATCACCAAGTTGGATCTTGGATTTTAAACATCCATCCTTTGCTGAAAACAACTTCTCATTCCGTGTCATATGGTTAGAGAATCCAGAATCTAGGTACCAAACATATTTACTAGTATTTTCACCTTTGGCATAATATAAGTATAAGTGATCTCAAGGATACTCAACACATTCTTGAGCATAATTAACATTTTTACCTTCTTTCAATCTACATTCTCTTCCAAATTGGCCCATTCCTGTTACAATAGTAACATTGAACATTTCCCTTATCAAATCTCCCTATACCTCTTCCTCTAAAACTACCTCTTCCACTTCAGCCACATCTTCCTCTACCTCTTCAATAGTTTTTCCTTTGCCATTTACCTTGTCCTTGATTGCTTTGGTACTGCTACTACTTGCATCTTCATTCTTTGTAAATTGTAATTTAGAGGAAAAGGATTTCTCTACACCTTCAAAAGTGTCCTTCAATCTTTCTTCATGAGACATCAAAGATCCAACCAATTGATCAAACTGTAGTTTTGTCAAATCCTTACTTTTTTCCATGATTATGGCAACATAATTCCATCTATGTGTTAAATATATCAATACTTTCTTAATTAAGAATTCATTACTTACAATTTCTCCAAGTGTAGCCATTTTATTGACCACATCTTTGACTCTCACACAATAGTCACTCACACTTTCAGCTTCTTGCATCTTCATATTCTCGAACTCTTCCTTCAATGTTTGAAGCTTGACCACCTTAACTTGATAACTACCTTGGTAAGTTTCTTCTAGAGTCTCCAAGGCATCCTTGGTAGTTTTTTCTCTTGATATTCTTAGAAATAAGCTCTTATCAAGAGCTATCTGAATGTGAAACAAAGCTTGAGCATTCTTCTTCCTTGCATACTTTCTTGTTGTTCTTTCATTAGTTGTAAGGGAATTCCAATCTGCTCGCTCCTCATATCCAGATTCAACAATCTCCCATGACTCTTTTCCAATAAAAAAGGTTAGCATCTTAATGCACCAATAATCATAATCATTCCCATCAAATTCTCGAACTCGCATCTGGTTAGAATTCGACATGATTAACTTTGGCGAAATTCCAACAATAAAAATTCAACCCAAAACAATTTTACCTTTTCTAATACCACTTGTAGAATATGAAATGGTTTAGTTAAGCTAGATGATAAGCCAACATAACTATGGAGAAAAAATACATATACAAAATAATTTAACAAATAAAACAAAACTACTATGTGAGCTCAAAATTTTTGTAAATCTCATATATTGTTTAAACCATTAACTACATTCTTATATAGTAAAATTATTACAAAAATGATTATCAATCAAATTTGAAACAAATCTACTCACTCTACAACTAATTTCCAGCACTCACCACCCTAGCAATTTACTGCCCTAATATTGGAGAGAGAACACAAAATCTACTCACTAATTTGTCAGCAATTTACATAACAAATTAAGCATTATTCGCAACAAGATTGCATGAATTCCACGAAATACAATGAAAATGAGGGTAGGTGTTCATCTGGAAAGGTGGAGCATTACTTGACATGTTTTCTCACACAGTTAATGAAAATTCTAATCGAAATGTTCAAGAGACAAACTTACTAGAGTCTAGTTGTATCTAGACAATTGTCTAAAGGATTGAATCTATGTGAAGAAATTTTATGGCTATCCTTTGCATGGATCATAACCTACAACCACAATTACCAATTGTCATGCCAACACATGCTCTTGAAAGAGTTGCTAGCCTGAAATCAAAGAGGTTTTCGTTTATTTTGAGATCCATTTTTCATGTGTTGTTTTTTTCTGTACTGTTATTGATTGTAGAGTACTTGAAAGTTCCAGGGGAAAACCATCACCTTGTTCCAACTTAGTAAACTGCATCAATATTTTCTGATAGCCTATTCCTTTTTGAAGTCTGTTAAAGTCTTTTGATTCTACAATTTGGTAGCACACATTGTACCTTATTGATGTTTCTTCTCATTTCTAATGAAAGGCCAATATAGAAGGTTTCTTCTCTATTCTGATATGGGAGGCATGGTTTTTATTTCATTGATATCGTTGATCCATCATTTTTATTATTTCCAGAATATATACTTGGAATTTGTACTTAATAATGGATAAGTTATAAAGAACATCACGAAAAAGGGAAGCAAAGAGCACATCACCAAGAAGATAAGGTATAAATCACATCATGGAAAATTGTATCAAAGGGGACATCACCAAGAACCAACAAAGCCTTCACAATTTTTAGGGTGCTCCAAAGTCCAATATATACTATTAAATTTTCCTATTAATCTCTGAATAATAGAACAATATTAAACATAAAGGTTGAGGTGGAAGCTCATTACAAAGTTTCACATTTGTCACTTTTTTGTTTGTTTATTGGAAATTGATCACTTTTTCATCCCAAAATTGTTGACGTTATTTTTCTTTACATTATGTAATGGATTGAAAGAGTCACTTCCCGTGTGCATTGTAATGGTAACCATATATACCTTAATTATAAAATAACTCACTAGTCTCGTACACATACCACATACAATAATCATTATGGTGCGAAACAGATACATGCTTTACCTAGAAAAACTACAAACATTAAGACCTAATGGATTCAGATTAAAATAATGAAAAATTTGAGTCATTGCTTGTTCTGCATTAGCTATCAACTTTGGATTAATTTCTTTAATAAACTAAAAGAAAAAATAAAATTTAATAACTAGCCTAACTAATGTGCCAAAGGATTTAACTTTATTAACACAATTATTCATTAATATTTTATACAATTATAATATTAGAATATACATGAACATAACAATATAAGAAGTCTGCGTTTCCTTAAATGCAAGACAAGATATATATTCCTATGAGATTAATTTATGGTCCAATTCGGTAACTATCTAGGAGACAACAATAGATTTAATATCATTTACACTTACACATCTATAGATAAACAATTTTTCCTTGTGGAAAATTTTGAATAATATTATGTTGATATTTTATCGTTAGCTTCCATTCTCGCTTCTTTCTTCTATTGTTCACTTATTTCAAGTGCACTTTATATACATGTAAGGAAAAATAAAAACTACTTTCATTTCTAGCTGATAATATATTATTCATATTCTCACCTCTAATGGAGTGTGAACATATTATTCCATGGCACTCTTGAAAGTTATATGTCATTGATCTATCAACATCACTTATTGAAATGTTCTAAAACTACTTGCTTGACAAAAAATCTCATGTAAGAAAAAATAGCATGTGTGTCTATCTATACATATATATATACCTATACCTATGCACATGAGACTCTCCATACAATTTATGCCTCCTAAGTGCATGTTTTAAACATGCCCCACCACTATGGTTCTCTCATTTTCCATGGCCCATATCAATCAAATTGAATTTATGTAACACCCCTCCCTTGTGTACTACATTATTGTAATCCTAGGCTAAGTTAAAGCTATGTATAATATCCTCCCTTGTGTGTTAAAGGTCATATACCTAAGCTGAGGAAATCTAGGTAATATGTAAAATGAAAAGAAAATGTAGTATTAAATAAATTAATAGAATAAATCACTTTAAGGGTGGAGAAGCAAGAGAGAGGAGATGCTTGCCAAATCCAATGAGTAATGGGATAAAGATGAATCTTTCATGATAGTATTGTAGATGTGATTCTAGATAAGCTTGGATGAATTGGATATCCATTGGATGGATAGGAGATAAAGATCCATCAGACATAAAGGCTTTGCGAGAGATAAAGGCAAGCTTTTATGAGGAAAATGATCGTGGGAGATAAAGACAATCTTTTCCGGATAAGACCTAGGAAAATAGAAAAATCCATAAAGTGGGATGCCACTAATGGTAACAAAATCATGAAAGAGGGTATTAAATACCGAGTGCATCGATTAATGTAGTAGAGTTGATCCTTGGCAAGATCTTCGGCTCGGGGAGGATCAGAGGTGATTCATGGCTCAGTGGTTGTGCTCCTCCCTCCATGTGAGGTTTAGATGGTGTCGGTTGCATGGAATGTACACTGTGATGCTTCCTCTCCTAGATATTACTTCAATTTTTTTAGCATATATGTTTAGTTGTAGGGAAATGATAACTATACATGATAAGGGATTTAGGTTCAATTCAGGTGTTCCAATTCTTTACTCGTATTGCGTAAGATGTATGTTGATGATACTATCTGCGTTCATGTAATTGATTTCACTCTTATGCATGTGGATGAGTAAAATGTCCATTGAACCTAAATCTAATAATCATTATGTTAAAGGAACATAGTTTCTATTTAATGTTGTATTATGTCTCTCGACACATAATGGGTAGAAGGCATAGATTCATGGATTTTCATGGTATAATCTATGATAGTCTAATTAACTATTACATGTATACACAAGGAGGTTGGATTATCCTCTTACCTGTTGTATAAGAGTTGAGTAAGTGTGTTGAATTATGGTTCTGATGCATGGTTGGGCTAACTGCATTAGACTTAAGTTAATTAATATTGGTGGCAAACTTAAACGATCAATGTTAGGGATTACATGACAAAGCTAGTTTCTTTCTACAAATTTATAAAATTGTGCTTAATGATGGAGCTCAATAATAACATTCATGAAGTGATTTAGATTAATGTACTAATGAATGCTATCAAATTCTAACTAATGTGAGATCAAATCCCAAGTTTAAGGGGCCTGGGGGCAAAGTTTGCGGGTAGGCTAAAGAGGTTCATTACAAATGGTATGAGAGCCTAGGATCAAACACTAAGGCCTATGGATTAATCCACCTACTTATAATTCCATTGATGAATTTTGATTATAAAATTCCTATAAGAAAACTAACCCAAAATTTTAAAAGGGTAAAGCGTGAAACGTAGAACATGATTTCTTCTCAATCCAAGGAATTTAGGATTCCAATATTAACATCGATATTGATGGGTCAAAAATTCATTATTCAATCAAATGGATGTCAAGACAAATATACATGCATTCGTGATATTGACTAATCTTCATGGTTGGATGTGAAAACTCTAAATTTCTATGACGAAGGACAAACTGGGTACTTCACCGAGACGCCGGGCAGAACCCTTCCTCATGCGTACTTTATCTTTGACTTCTAGTAAGTCGTTAATAAGCCATTATTGGATGGTTGACTACACTATATATGCATTTTATTGTAGAAAATGGATGTTTCCCCTCACGCATCACATTCAATCCTTGGGAAAATAAAATGAGTTGTCTCTTCCGTCTCAAAGACAGTGAAGGCTACGTTACCAATAAAAAATGCACTAGTTGAGGTTGTATTGAAAACTGTGCATGCTACAATTATGGGAGTGAGACAAATCTCTGTCCCATTGAGGGAGAAAGTAATATAAAGGAAGATATAGGCTTCTATTCTTGTTATGAAGACTCTCATATGGTATCCTTAGAGGAAAATACCTGTCTAACTAAATTAATTAATTGTTTACATTTTGTATGGTCGTGAGAGGACGAACGATGCACCGTGGGGATGATCCTCTCTTGTGGCTTGGTTTTTGATGTATTGGTTACCATCTACCATGAAGATATGTTATCAGCATGCACTATAATTACTATTAATATAATAGAATTCATATACAAAAATAGAAGCCCGTGGTGAGTGGGTTGCCTGGAAATGTTTTACAGGTGAGCATAGCATGACCAAGTGATCACCATGAACACATTCAGAGATCCATGTCTTAGATATATCACTGAGTTCAAGGATGGTGGATCCTGGAGCTTGAAGGTGATAAAACCTCACATAGTCATTGTAATAGGACAAAGAGCACATACATTCATTAAAATTATCATACAACTACATGAGTTCAACCGAAGCCTTAACACACGCACATTGAATGTTCCTAAGACCACTCCAATGAATTTTACAAAATTCCAGTTGTATGATTAGATAAACATAAAGTGCATATTGTTCAAGAGTCACTTCTCAAGCTTCGAGCAAGTGATAGGGAACTTGATGCACTGATCATGTTATTTTATTCCTCATGCACTGCTAGGGAAAGTACCTATTGTTTTCGAAACTGATTAGAAGGTTTCTCATTCAACATGTACACCGATACTACTGTTTCTTCTTTTTGAACACTGCCTTTTGGAATGTTTATCACAACTGTGATGGGATTGAGGAAAAGCTCTTTCGGTTCAATTTTCCCAACGAGATGCATGGGTAAAAGCGATAATGCATGACGTGTAGATAGGGCACTCAATTCTACCTTCTCGATGAAATCAACGTAAGCTGCTTCTTTTCTTGTTAATGAAGCTTATCCTTATTCCACATATTCAAGATATTATCGAGTGAAAAATTAGAAGGCAAGAATGTTAGAAAAGGATCATTCTGTTACTTGTATATGTTCGAGATATATTCAACCTTATTGTGGGTAGGAAAACACCTGAGCTTGACCTCATCCAATGATGTGCATATGTACAAAACCAACCTTTTGCTTACAGATATAGAAATGTATCAATGATTGTGCTGGTGAAAGCGGGAAAAAGTTTCGAGATAAAGAAAATCGATGTATAAGCCTTGCCAATATAGAAGCAGTGGCTTTCATATTGATTTTCTATTTTTTTTAAAGGAAAAAAAATTCACGCCTTTCGGGTTGCTCTGAAGCAAAGTGATCGTCGATCGAGTGAGTGGATGATGTATTCCAATTTCGATTCTCCCATGTGCATAAATACGAGAGAAAATGTAGACTTTGAAGACAGGTTGGCTAGAATTTTCTAGTTTTTTTTTTAGTTTGTGAAGAGGTTGCGCAGCGCATCAACTAGTTGTGCTCACAACCACCCGAGATAAATCAACGAGTGGTTCCAAAAAATCAAATACTCAATCTTTCTTGAAGTAAAATTTTTGAGGATTTGAAGAGTGTATGGGTAGCGATTACAGTCTTACGTTACATGAAATGCATGAAATTTTATTTATAGTCTCATTTGAACTCTAGACTACCACTGAAAAATTTCTGAGCCAAGGGCCTCTCAGTGAGATCGATTATTCAACAACGAATTCCTATGCTAGGTGAATCTATGCATTGTGATCATCGATGTCACTAGCTAAGTTTCAATAATAGCATGGGAAGAAATGAAGCAGGGTTTCGAGGATATTATTTTATTAGCTGTTGGTGATGAACAAGACATTGTCAATTAAGACATCAATGGGAAGCTAGTGAATTGGACATTGAACCCTGCTCCATCATCCAATTTGTTGTGTCTCAAGGATTTCGATGGACATTATTTGGTAAAATTTGATCCAGAATATCGTTGTTATTGAGGTCAAATATATGTTTGTTTTTCCAACGATTATCTTAAGTGCATTTTAACATTTGGTTTAGATGCTAGAATGGTCTTCATCGGAAATACTAGACTTCATTTAAGCCAGAGTTTTGTCTTGATTGGAAATCATGGGAGTATATTGATGGACATTATGTTTGAACCATTCCAAGTTGTTCAATCTACCTAGCCTTCTGTAATTTAAATAATTCTTTTAGACTATTTGGGTGAAAACTGGTACATTTTGTGGAATTTGAGTTGAAAACAGTCCAGAGCCTTGCATTTCATGTTAAAGAATTCCATATTCTTAAATTCTAGTGGAAAATAGATCAAAGAGCCCAGTTTTGTGCAATTTAAATAATCATTTCGAACAACTTAGGCAAAAACTTTGTACATTTTGTGACATTTGTGGTGAAAACAATGCATAGCGTACCGATTGATTTTAAATGAGTCTATATTCCCAAAGTGTGAACGCAAAATAGGTCAGAATGGATGATTTATATTTCATCTAGGATTTTTGAAGGAAGCTAGACTCCAAGTGTTGCAGGCCTGTGTGATTGCTAATGTTCAAATTTATTTTCAGTAAAGTAGCAGGATTGGAACAATTGTAACAGAGAAATGTGATATTGTCAAATGAAGCAACAAGTTCTATGATATAGGTGCATAGAGAGTTTCGTTGGAGGAGCCCCTATTTTACTATGCTATTAGGTCATTTGGAGACTAGTAGCACCGAGAAGCGTTTACTCAAGTGTTCTTTCGGTTGTTATGAAATAACATTTGCAATCCACAGTGTGATTTTCAGGGTATTTATGAGGTTGTCGAAGTTCTTGTATATTTTTCTGGGGTGTTTGTTGCGATGGTCATAATAAGTTGCTGGAAGCATATATTCTAGAAAATTTTGCACTCTATCACGTTAGCTTCTCCAGATGAACCTTCATTCTAGATGATATTAGCAAAAGTCTTGCAACAGTGGTCTTGATCATCAGGTGTAGTTATAAGAGATTTTTCAATTGTAAAGAAATAGTTTTCAATGTTGCAATGAAGAACCTGCCATGAATGCCAGGGACAGCTAGCAGTCTCATGCTTCTCATAGGACAATTTATGTTTGACAGAACTTCAATTGCTATTATAATGACTCGCAATAATTTTTCAAATTATACAACATTCTAGATTTTATTACAATGTTCGCTTCTGTACTCGAGGAAACCAATTAATAGAGGAAATTGGTTAATAATTATGAACATGGACATGGTTTGGTTTTCTTTCCCAACTAATGTGCACACTTAGTGATGAAGTGGTGTTCTTATTCTATCCTAGTTTGATACTCTTGATGGGATGTAAATATATGGGTGTATGAGACATCTATTAAATCTAAATGTAATCATCATTATGAAACAAATGATACCTATGGTTAACTTGAAAAACATTCATGCCTAAGATTAGGGTACATGAAAAATTAGTATTGTATAACCTATGGTTCCATTTATCTGTGGCATAAATTGATACTAGTTAGCTAATCCTTCATCTTGCTTAAAAGAAGGGACCTGGAAGAAACTTGTGAGTTGCATACCATGATGCATGCCTTTCTCCAAGTTAGGAGATCGTGCTCAGCTAAAGAGTGTGACCTATTTTTCAAAACTTGACCATTACTATGTTTAATATGGAACATAGTATGCTTTTATGGATAAATATTTATACATTAAATTACTATGTATAATGATTTTCATAAATAAGCAAAGTCAATTCTAGTTTATCTTTGCAGGATGAGTTTACATGCAAATCACCAAACTAGTCATATGGATTATAGTTTCGGAAGCAAATGTAAAATACATATATGCATGATAGCAACTAGAGAAAAACTTTGGAAAAATTGGTATTGTGCATAATGAAGAGAAATTAGAGAAATTTTCTTAAAACCTCTAACAAAAACCATAACATCTATCGGTTAAATAACTGTGTGGAAAACTATATTAGGTAATAAATTTAAATAATTTTTTATGAATAAAAACAAATATCACCTAATACCTCAAAGGAATATTAGATAGTGGAGGAAATCCATGGTTGTAACTAGCTTAATTGTTGTACATGTTGTTACCATCGTTGGTTAGGTAGTCATTAAGATGAACATGTTGGAGAGAAACATGCTTAATATCTATGCATGTTAATGAGTTATAGGAATTTACCATGCAAGCACATGTGTGTGCAAGATTATAGACTTGAAAGAGTATTGTATTTATGGAATGGTATTGATAGCCTCTTACATGGTGATTCAGTTGTCAAGAATCATAAAGATATTGATTACACCAATGCCTATTAAAGGGGAGTATGTTATGTAGAAGGAAAGAGCATGATTGACCCGATGATAAAATGCATGTCTTGTTTCTTATGCATTGGGCATAGTTGTGATCTCCAGAATCAATCGTATGCTGCGTTCAATGTTTACATATATGCATAACATGTAGGAAATTTTTTTCCCCACTTCAAGGGATTGAAATTAGTTCAACTATATTTAAGTTATATATTGGGAAGGTTATATGCAAGTATTAAATAGGAAAGTATGCATGACTATGTTAGGAGTCATGTTGGACAAAGAAATTGAAATTTATTAATCTTACTCACAGGAAAAATATTATAACCAAAATTTTTGTAGCATCCAATAACGAGAAAGTACCTTAAAATTAAGGTTGTTCGATTTTGTTAAAATTCATAACAAGTAATGAAAATGGTGGAAGATATCATTACTTGAGTGGAATACAAAACTAGACAATGTTTCTGGTAAGAGATTAAACTAAGGTAATCATGCTATAAAAATAACTAATAAATGGTATAATTGCTAGAAATGTATTAGACCAAAGTAAAGGATGGTGAGAGCTTTTATAAAGACTATATAACTCTAAAAATTGTGGTCAAATTAATCCTTTGATTAATGCACCTGCTTATAATGTGACTCATTGATCGGTTGGAAGAAAGTATGGTTAAAGGAGAAATGTAACTAAACTAATTTACAGAACATGTGTATCTTTTGAAGGATATGTATAAAGGAACTTATAATGATCCTTGAGTGCAAACCATAGTAATTGGTGAAGTAGCACAAATGGTATGGACCCCTAAGTCAATTAAATGATATTTAGAAATTTATTTAAAATAGATTCATACCATAATTTGTACCAAGAAATTTTGAGAGGATCTCCTATCTGATTTCATTGATAAGGTGTATAGACAACATAAGGAAATGTTGCATGATTCAAACAAAAATGCATAAACAGATAACTCCAGTTCTGGAAAAGGGTGATTTAATGTTAATAATGAGATAACATGTCAATACCTTGAGTTCATAAACACTTACAACTACAAGGAGTGTAGGATTGTAGGTAGAAAAAAAAAATTCATGTATAACTATACGAAATTATGCATGGTCAATAGGTTGTTGAAGCATAAATAGGGTAACAGTAAAACATCCGAGGTGAATCAATGAGCTCGTGAATATTGAACTTCAATAGCTATGAATTAATAATCTGCTTTAGAACATTAAGAGGAAGGTATGATTAAGAGGAAATTATGCATGAATTGAATAATATGCGATTGATAGTGTAACCATATGGCATTTGGAATTGATTTACACATGACATAAAAATTTCATAATGACATAGCTGAACCATGAAAATGAATGTTAGTATGATACTAAGAAGGTGAAAAAAAATATGTGGATAGATTTTATGTCATGTAGGTGATACCATGAGGATGGTATTATAAGTTGTAACACAGTTGGATTATGTACAATAGTACATATGGGACCATGTGATTACATACGCTACAAGGGTGAAAAATGAAATGTGTATTAGTGTGTATAGCATACCATGTGTTCAGGTATGCAATAGGCATTGAATGGATGTCTCGCTAGGTAACCAAACATGCAAGTTACCCAAAATAAGGAAAGTAAGTTTAGTACAAGTAACTATGGTTAATCGCATTTTGGCGTACATGCAATTTCAATAAATATATGTATATGAAATGTGAAATAATCTGTTATAACTTTGCAGGAATATTAATGTGAAAATATGCTAACTGATGTAGTGTATGCAGAGAGACTGCAACAAGAAAGTGTTCGACAAGAACAAAAAGGCTTGAAAGAATGCAAGCATAGGACATCCATTCTTCAGATAAAATAAATGATAAGGAATATCTACTTTAATAATAGCAGATTATGATATTTATCATTGTTAAACTTTGCATAGATAAATTCTCACAAATGGTTTGAAAAAAATGTGTGAGACATAGCTATGGAAGGAGAGATGTTGGGAGAACTCCTTGAGACCGATGTAGCTATGAAAGGAGAGATTCTTGGAGCACTCGTTGTGGCAGACGTAGATCGTAAACTTTTCATGAGATGGCAGAGCCATGAAAGATGTTGATCTAGAAACCAGCTACCTATGAACGAGGATATGATGCGGTGATACACCGAGAACAATGTAAAATTTAATGGGTGGAGTATGTAACACCCCTCCCTTGTGTGTCTATGTATGTATGTATGTATGTATGTATGTATGGTAATGTATAACATATAAATGTATGTATGTGTGTGTCTATGTATGTATGTGTGTGTCTATGTATGTATGTATGTATGGTAATGTATATCACAAAACCAATATATGTAAAACACAAAATCTAGTAATATGAAATTTCCAAACTATAAATGCATAACATATACTTAGTAGGTACTCCTTTAAATCCAGAGTGATCAGCGTTTTCTTATTCTTTCAAATTAAAATTTATGAAAATGTTTACTCACTCATTAATTAAAGAGCACAATAATAAAATTATTAACATTAATAAAAACTTAACCTTACTTTTTATAGTTATATTACATATTCAAATTACTATGAAATAACAGATAAATATACATCACTATAATATGATATTGAAAATAGAATATAAATGAGGCTTATGTTATGTCATGTTTTATTTTGTATATTTTCTTTGTTTTGTTTTAAGAAGATAGTGTGTGAAAGAGGTTTGGTTTGGCTCTATGGTAATGTGGAAAAAGTGGAAATGGAGACTATGAAAATTGCTAGTACTTGCCTTATCTTTGGTATACTTCTGTGTTCCAGCCTAAATATATTTTTAGGTTAATTATGCAAGTAAATAAAATATGTTTCATCTCAAGTGAAATATCAAGCATATCTATTATTCTCATATCTATAATGCCACCTTTTTTACTTGAACAATATTTTATATTGGTTTGTTTTTATATGTGATCTCATTTGAGTAAACAAGAGAAAGAAGAAAACTTAAGTGAGAAAACTAATGTGAGAGGTATATATATCAGACTCTCTACAAAACAAGGAATTATTGGAGAATGCAATATGGAAGCTAAATTAAATTAATTTCTCCTTAATTGTAATATTTTCTTGTTAAATTTATTTATCTTATTTTTTTTCTTTATTCTTCACTAAACAATTATCAAGTGGAAAACTAAGAAAGAGAATGGACACAAAAATTAGGATGAAAGCTAAGGAAAAACCCCTTGAAGTGGAAAACCTTGAAAATCTCTTATTTTATTATGGCATCTATTTGAAATGAGAAAAATAAGATCCAAAACTCAATACCAAAGACTCCATCAACACCAATTCATCCCTTCAAGAAACCCTACCAACTAGGTCAAGCTCAAATGGAGTCAATAGGGTCAAACCCTTCTAGAATTGTAGAATTTCTACCCATAGCTTCAATATTTAGGGCCTACAGTACTTTGGCCACTACATCATGTGTGAGAGAGAGACAGGAAAAATCTTGACCAAAATCTTGATTTTCCTCCATTGGAAATGAGGCCTAGGAGCTTCTTTTAATAATCATCTACAGTTGTTCAATAACCCTCCTCAAACGAACTTGTTTCTATTCTCTTCAAGTGTTTTGAAATTATAAACAAGGTTCAAATACTAGTAGTAAACAAACACGGTAAAAAGTTATAACTAGATTCTGCAATAATCTAAATTTATTCAAGTTTGGCTAAACTATTGTCTACATATGTAGCACTTGGGGGATTTGTAGTATATGATGTCCCTACATTGTTGGAGTAACCACTTGGATATATCAAAACAAGAAGTACTTCAATGAGAAAGTTGATGTACTAGGTCCTCATTTTATCATTTGTATTAGCTTGCTCCCCAACAAGTGGATAGTGAAGGAGGTTTTAGGCATGCAAAAACATTGATTGGCCCTCACCCAGAATGACAAGCACATAAAGTTATATAAAAATTTATAGCTGTAAATAAATAATAAAATTTATAGTTATATAAAATCACAATTATTACACATCTAAATACATACATATTACCATAATAGCATAAAATAACATGAACTTAGTCACCATCACAAGGAAAAACCATACACATATTATGCTACTTGAATAAAATAAGAGTACAAGAGGAGATACAATTGTAGGAATGAACAATTCTATCATCTAACAATGGTTACAACCTATATACACATGTGTCACATCCTTTAAAAAACTATAAAATACAAGGAAAATCACAAACATAAAATATTTGCAAACAAGTGAAGGGGACTATAATTCTTTGACAAAGAAGAACCATAATATTTCACATGCACTTTTGCAAGGGCATCCAAAAAGTCAAGTCTACATGAAAGTACCTCAATTTGTAAATCAAATATTGATTAAAATTATTTATATTATATGAGTCATACTTGTATCTAAAAGAAATAAGGAGAAGAGGTGAATCCATAGGGAAGGGTAACAATAAAAACAAGTTCATGTGTATACACACCCAATGCCATAGCTAATTAATAATAAATAACTTAAAAAAAACTTAAATAATTCAGACACAATACAAGATCCAACTCTACATAGATGCCTTACAATTACAAGTCCAATAAATGGAAAAGGAGTTTAGTAAATTGCAAGAAAAAAGAGTCAATCTAGAATAGACAATGTCCAAAAAGAAAGAATTATTTAAGATTTTCCACCAATCAAACAACTAAGTTGAAAGGAAGAATTATTTAAATTTGGGCTTTTATAGTAGTCAAGAAGATGGGTCACAAACTAAGAAAACACAGTTACTCTCCCTCCTTCCAATCTGTTTAAAGCTCTGAATGCATAGATAATTAAAAATTATTGGGTTGGTTGCAGATGGGAACAATAGGAGGTGGAACAAAGTTGGCTTCATAAATTTCTTGCTAGAATATATTTGTATTCAAAGGAAAAAAATGTGGAACCTCCTTGACCTAACTGTCATATGTTCTCCTTGAGATAACTATCATATGTTGGAAAGAATTGTGGTTGTAGGCCAACTCGTTAGCAACAATGCCGTTGGAGTATGCGAGGAATGTATTATGAGTACTTCAAACTGGATTTTCGTTGCTATAAAACATAGCCTTTTAGGGCATTTATCCTGCATAAGAGTATTTTCCCAAGCATTGATGCAACCAGCCTCCTAAGTCTTTTCTTTCCCGAACAAATACCCCAAGAGCCAACATTGTTGAGGTTAGTAGCTTAGGGGCCAACAGACCCATGAGTTGGCAGTATTAGGTAGGTTGTGCAATTGGAAAAAAAGATCTCATATGCTTATCTCTACATTCTTGGTCCTCGTTCAATAAAAGAAACCAAACATTCCTCACACATCTCTAGTGGCTTTTCTATGCAACTCTCTCACAATGGACATAATCTACAAGCATTCTCTGTGTCTCAGGGAATAATGGTTTTTCTATGGGCTTCACCAATATTGATTTCATACTATACCAACTAGCTTTCACTAATCTTATTTTTATTTCACCATGTCTGTTTGAATTCAATTCATGGACCACATTCGAGAAAAGGGTTTCATGTTCGTATGCTTCCAAAGCCTCAGAACGAAGGTGTCATTGATATTGAATTTAGTGTTTCCATATTTGTAGGTGTAATACTTCAAAGCAATTAGCAGAGAGTAGATTCATTTTTTTCACCATGGACCTCACATGTTGTTAAACTAATTCTGAGATGAATATGAAAGAGAACAAAGCATTTTAAATTAAATTTCAAAGATTTTCTAAAGAAGTGTATTGATTAGAAATTATTTCTAATTGTTATACATTGAAGTGATTAAAAGAGTAAATTATGTTTTTCCCGTGGACCTCAAAAAGGTGTTTACATACCTCAAAAATGTTTTTAAACTAATACCTTCACCTAACTCAAAAAGGTTGTTAAACTAAATCTCAAAGGAACGTAAAAACAAATAATGAATTTTAAATTAAGGGATATATATTTTTAACTTGTAGATTAATACTTTAAATATAGTTTTAGGAAAATAATTTTAGATGTTTTTAAGGTATATTTGGTTTACTAATTAATCTACTATTTAAATCTTAAAAATATATTTTGCATAAATAATTCTTCCCATAATATAATATTATATATAGATAATCTTTTCTGCATCTAGAATATTTTGTATATTATTGATTTATGATTAATATATTACAAATAATTTAAAAATGAAAATTATATATATATATATTATTATATATTATATGTATAATGTAATGTTAATTATTAAATTATTTGTTTATATCATACAAATTATTATAAATTATTAAGATATATTACTATATTAGGAAAATCTTTATAAATGAAAAAATTTTCAAAACAAAGAGATTTAAGACAAAATGGTAGCACTTTCATTTTTTTAACCAATGTTATTAAAGTAGAGAATAAAGTTTAAAAGTAAATTTCTAAGAAAGCCAAAAAAATTTACAATTGTTCATAAATTATACGTTCACTTAGAAATGCAATTTCAGTACTCTCCATGTATGGTATATAAACAGTTTAAGGTAGAGTAATAATGTTTGTTAGTGATTATAGGGTGATATTGGTATTTTTGTTTACTCATAGAATATTAGTCAACATTTGTAGGTCATTTTTTTTGTTATAAATATCATAAATTGATATGGTAGATTTTGTGATAAATTTTGTAGTACTTGCTATGATGGGTAAATTTTAAATTTAGATTTAAGATTATAGTTTAAAATTCCACAATTGTTAATTCTAGATGACAATATTATTGCTGCATTTGAGTAGTAGAAAATGAACCTAGATATGTTTTTCTATAATGGTTGTACTCATTGTTGTGAATTTATGAAATAAGATGTCCCATTTAAACTCACTGTCAAACAAGATCATAGATGATGGATTTATCATTGCTAAGGGATTCAAGATAGAGCTTAAGGTATAACAAAACTATCATGCAAGAAGATTTGGCTCATGGTCATAAGTCATGGTTTTGAGGGCAAGACAATATTAGAAGAGCTTAGAAAACAATGTTGTCTAGTAGAAATACAAGACAATGACCAACCTATATAGAAATCATAGTCACAAGTCATGGTTTCATGGGCATACTAGTATGAAAACAATGGGAAAATTGTTGTTGGGTTTTAAGTATGAAAAGAGTGGGAAAATTGTTGTTGTTGGCTTTTACCCCTAATCCAAAATTGTAATGATGATTATCTTTTATTATTGGCAAAGACTTTGTTTGAAAACAATAATCCCTTGCTATTCAAAATGGATGTCATAGGATAGGTT